>CM021101.1:742403739-742711114 GCA_007115665.2 Sequoiadendron giganteum | reverse complement strand
GGGGATGATTTCATGAATATTATTAATTGTCTAAAGAATGAGTAATGTTCAAATTAGAATATCAATTATCTTTTGGAGAAAACAATTGGATATTGTTGATATTTTGAGGATATATCTTTTTCACATTGTTATCAAGAGAAAAACTAGGTGACAAACCTATTAGCTTACAAGGGTATTGATCTAACTCTTTTCTTGATATTATAAATTTCTAATGTTGTGGATCGAGAAGGGATTAATGACTTGATTAAAGATGAAGCATTGTCATGATTGGTAAATCTTTTAATGTTATCCCATAATGATGAAAGGTCTTGTCTAGGTATATGTGGTGTGTTGGGTAGTGTGTGTTATTGATTGTCTCGTTAAAATTAATGCAAGAAAATAGTTTTTAATGAAAAGCATGCTCTCATTATTATATTTGTAATCATTGAAGATTGCGCTAGTGTTGTTTAGTGTTTACAACTATGTGGATACCGTGATGTTTTGGTTTCCAAAATTTTGGGCAGTTAGTGGATTATTTAATATGGCTCATAAGAGTTCAAGGACTCCCAAGGATCATTTACAATGAGGCCATGTTACAAATCATCATTTAAAGAAGATATTTAGATGCCCTAGTTCTATCCTCCTAAACTTCATCAAGATCATTCTTGGAAAACCATGGATTAGTAGATAATCACTCCATTTAGTCTTGTGCCATTATTTTATTGGATTTTTTGGAGAAGTTGACTAGGGTTGTACCTTAGAATAAATAGAAATAGATTGAATTGCTCCTTTTTATTACTAAGAATGTAGAGATTATGAATGTTGATCTAGTGTAGATGGTAGTAGATTTATACCAAGACAAGAATAAGGTGAAGGAGATAAGTCAAGAGGGTTTGGAGTTGGTGGTGATGAATTCTCAAGTACATGATGTTGACATGGGTTTGGTGACTTTAACACCTTCTATTAGGATATTCGTACAGTTGTTAAACATATTTTAGCGTCTCATTAAAAAGGGACATTGGAGGTGTCAAGTGCCTGCACCTTGATAAGGTTTGAGGGTGTGAAGCAAGTGAGAGCTACTAAGAGTACTAAAATTATACACGAGGTATAGTTTGCTAGCATGGAGGGGACTATTGTAGGAATAATGAAACACTCCACAAATTGAGAAACCATTAAACCAATGAATCTTCCACAAATAAATTTATGCAAAGAAAACAAGCACATAAAAAACAATAGTGTGATATTATTGATTAACTTGAACAGAATTGGTCTGTATAGTTATAAAGTAGTAATAAGTTTGTTCATATATGGATCAAGGTAATGCATAAAATTTTATAACTAAGAGTATACATCCATGATCTAACTAGAGCAAGACATGCATAATATGTGGAGCTAACTAGATGAACTAGCATGATAGGAGTACAACTCAACCTAGAATAGGTAAGTGTCAATCAAATACATAAATCAATGACACGTGACCAATTGACACAACTACCTAAAGTGAGCTTATCTTATCTAGGTACATATAATGCAACATAGTAATAAACTAAATGCAAGGAAAGTAAAATGTACCAACATCCCCTTAAGTGAAACTTAGGGAAAGATAGATAAATGGATGGGTCTTGGCTACTAGGCCTAATCCGGTAGTCATTTACAAATGTATTCCTTCATAGATAGGGAAAAGGAGAAAACTCCCCTCTAAAAGAGAGAATGAGTGAAGAATGTAAAATCATCCCCAAAAGAATACATAGTTTCCCTTGAAAGATTAGGAACATGAACATGATCATGCAGAACTTGAATAAAAGAAACACAAAAAAGTTGTAAACAACTAGTAAAGAAAAACTATTATAATGTTGGAATCAAGATCAAAGAGCCACAAATCTACACAAATGATCAAAATGCCACTGCTTGAACATTGTACATATGGTGAAATCGCACCACTATATTACAACAATGCAAAAATGTAGAAATCAAAGATGTAGATGGCACATAAATTTACATGAGTGATCAAAACATCAATACTTGAACATTGTAAATATGGTGAATTCACACCAATACATTATAACAATAAAATAATCTAGTAATTAAAATGTAGGTGCCAATAATTTTATAAAAATTGTACAACTAAAGAAGGTAGAAGATATCTTCCATAAACAAGTACACAAAGGTGTTCATATGGTATATGTTCCATCTCACCAAAATACATGGGTAATCATTCATTGCATTATCCTAGTATGTAGAATAAGAAATAGGCGAATAGCTCACTCCAAAATTAAAGCAAGGGAGCATTTGCACAAGAACAAAGAGTAAAACATTCCCCCAATAATACTAACAAGGGATAGGTATGTTATCTCCATTGAAATTTGTGTGTCAAATAGAGTAGTGAAAGTTGGTGAAAAAGCAACATCAAAATACCTAATGAGAAGTATCTACAACTAGAAAGGTTGTAACAAGACACATGTGCATGAAGGTAGATAATGTTGTGATAGTGAAAACAAGTTACACACAACAAATCCCCGTGACACTTTATAAAATAGTACAAGTATAATAATGCACAACAAGATGTGCAAAATCTCTAACATGCAAACAAAAAGCGAGGCACCTTATTTCAATGTATGTATGATTCTAATTTTTTTAATAGATTTTTATAATATTAAAATATATTTCTATTAGAGAACGAGAAAAAATGAAAGGAATCAATGTGAAGTGTGAGGAAAAATATACACTTTAAAAAAATAGGTGCCAAAAAGGAGTCTAAATGCACAAATTATAGCCCTTCAAAGTTCACAAAATAAGAATCATACAACAAAGTCTATAAGAAAACTAAATTTATAGAAAAACCAAGCATCCAAACTTAAAGACTATAATTAGTAAGTGGTGGAAGTGGTTGCATGGTTCTGGTTGCTAGCCATGAGAGCTTTCTAACACGCACTATTGAGTGTATCTCAGAACTTCCTACTCATTGATGTATTCAGATGAAAAAGCTTTTGAACCTTCCCATGAAATGTTTCACATTTCCTGCTTCAATACCCATATTGACCTGTTCTATGCCAAGCAAGCTTAAAATCTCCTCTAGAAAAAGGCTCTGATATATCAAAATTTTAAGTTCTTCATCAAAGAGCCTGATTTGGTTTTTTGGTGTGGATTTATATCTATGAGTAAATTTACTCAAGTTTTCCACCTCAGTTCTGCACATCACTGAAACTCAGGTTTTTAGTCAGGATAATTCTGAAATTTTAGGCCTTCAAACTAATTATAAACGACACTTTCTGATTCATACAAAAGCACAAATATTATTTCCAAAAAGAATGAACAAGATATTATGTTTTCATTTTGTAGTATACATTTCAAAATTCTGGTTGAAGGTTGAATGCCAAAATATATGCATGAAACTGCACTTGGAACTAAACAGCATGTCAATGCACTCATTTATATCAGGATATACCAACCAAACTGGTAGATTTGTTACTAGTTTGGCCAAGCATTACCAATAATCTGCACAAGAACATAGACCGCCCTTGAAATGATGAAATCGGTTAGCATCCCTCACAATAATTTCTCGGCGTGTGATCTTTGAGATCAATTTGGTGGCAGTGTGACAGTCACCACACACCCGAAGGTTCTTGAAGATTCGTAAAGTTGTGCCTGGGGATGTACTGATAAGCCCTAAGGAAATAGCCAATCTTTCACTATGATAGCAAATTAATTGTTTCTTTTGTTCCTCTTCTACATCTTGCAGTACAAAGTTGGTATCAGGCACATATCCTGTCACTTTCAATTGTTCAGTCAATTCCTCTAATTTTGCATAGATTTCATCTGTTCGTGGGTGCAGTCTGTCACTCGCAACAAATGTATGCAATCTCCGATTTACATTGATCCAGCTGCATCCTGGCTCCTTTTTCACTTGATTGTCTCTCATCAATTTTCTCACCTTTGCTACATGGTCCCACCTACCAACTACAGCATAGATGTTTGAAAGCAGCACATATGCTGTTGCATCTTCTGGTTCTAATGCAAGAATACGTTCTGCTGCATGTTGTCCTAGCTCCACGTTTTGATGAATTTTGCAGGCACCAAGCAAGATCTGCCAAACCAAGGCACTAGGTTCAATTGGCAATTGATCAATGAAGTTCTTTGCTTCATCTAATAGTCCAGCACGACCAAGAAGATCAACCATACAAGCATAGTGCTCCATTTCTGGTATGATGCCATGGTCCTGACTCATAGAATTGAAATAATAATAACCTTCTTCAACTAATCCGATATGGCTGCATGCAGAGAGAACGCCGACAAATGTGATGTGGTTGGGTTTAATATTTGTCTGTTGCATTGTTTCAAAAAGTTTCAAAGCTTTCTTGCCATAGCCATGCTGGGCATATCCTGCAATCATTGACGTCCACGAAATAACATTTCGTTCGGACATTTTCTCAAAAGCCATTTGTGCATCGTCTATGTTCCCACATTTGGCATACATTGTGAGAAGGGAATTCCCTACAGCAATATCTAACTTGGACCCAATTTTGAGGATGTAGCCATGAAGCTGCTTCCCAGGCTCCAAGGATTCCATATCTGCAACTGCCCCAATAAGAGTAGCAAATGTGTAATTATCTGCTTTAATGCCTTTCTGCTGCATCTGACTAAACAAATCGAAAGCTTTATCACTACATCCATTCTGACAATATCCTACAAGCATAGCATTCCAAGAGACCACATCTCCTTCATGCTCTCTGTCAAACAATTGTTCTGCATCTTCCAAGCTACCGCATTTTGCATACATATCAATCAGGGCACCACCGATGAATGCATCTGACTCACATCCCATTTTGATGATGTTTGCATGGGTATTTCTGCCCACTTTCAGATCTGTTGTGCAAGAACATGCACCTAAGACACTTACGAAGCTGAAGTGAGTTGGTTTCATACCTTCCTTTTGCATGTCTCTGAAGATTTCTAGGGCTTCTTTGCCCTGCTCATTTTGCAGGTAACCTGCAATTAGCGCATTCCATGAGATTACATCTCTTTCTGAAATTTTCTCAAAGACTTTGTGTGCATCGTTAAGAATTTTGCAATTCGCATACATGGTAACTAGAGCATTTCCAGCAGAAACTTCTAACCCAAATCCAGCTTTAATGATGTGTGCATGGATTTGCTTTCCCTCCAACAAAGTTGTCCGACTGCTCAATACCTTAAGAACACTTGAAAACGTAAATGGATTTGGCTTTATATATGCAGGGTGCATCTGGCAATATAGTTCCAGGACCTCCTCTACATGACCACATTGTGCATACCCAGCAATCAGTGCATTCCATGAGACAATGTTTTGTTCAGGAATTGCATCGAATACACTGTCTGCGTGTTCTATGCTTCCACATTTTGCATACATGTCAACAAGGGCATTCCCAACAAAAACATTTAACTCAAACCCACTTCTAATGATATGTGCATGGATCTCTTTGCCATTCGCCAAAGCACCTAGATTGGCACATGCCATTAGAATACAGCTGAAGGTGAACTCATCCAGCTTCACATCGGGAGTTTGTAACTGTCTCATTAGGCAACAAAGTTCAAGGGCTTCCTTATGGAAGGAATTCTGTGCATTTGCTGCAATTAGTGCATTCCATGAGACGTCGTCTCTTTCAGCCATACTATAGAATACTTTGCGAGAATCTTCTACTTTGTCACATTTGGCATACATGGTAATAATAGTATTTCCTACCGAAACATTTGATGCAAAACCTAATTTGACACTGTAGGCATGGACCTCTTTACCCCATTCCAGAGAGCCTAAGCTGGCACATGCCTTGAGAACACTAACAAAAGTGGTCTTACTTATTTGCAAACTTGTGGAACACAATCGACAAAACATTCTCAGCGCATTCTTGCTGTACCCATTTTGTGCATAACCCGCAATCATTGTGTTCCATGAGACCAAATTTCTCCTCGGCATTTCATCAAACCCTTGGCGTGCAAACTCTATGCAATGGCATTTGGCATATAAGGTAACAAGATGGTTTCCTAGATATATACTCGGCTTGCAACCCATTTTAATCAAATGGGCATGCACGCCCATGCCCAAGGCCAGAGCTTTCATTGTCACACAGTAGTGCAAGAGACGAGCATACGCATAGGAGTCCAGTACAATTCCTTGCCGCCTCATTAATTCGAAAATTTGCAGGGCTTCCTCCAATTTCCCTTCATCGGCCACCACAGTCTTCGGGAAGGGATTCACAAAAGTGCTTGACATCCTATATCGTCGGGATTGTGTAAGGCTTGCTGGTTCCACTAGCTTGGTAGATATGAAAGCTCTAGAACTAGCAAGATTTAGGCTAGAAAATTCCTGCCATGTCTATTAGGTTAAAAATTTAAGCGCTTATCAGTTCAACATAACAGTTTCAATTCTGAAATTAGGTAGCAATTGATGCTCAATCAAAATAACCTAAAATGCATTCTTTCCAAAGAGAAACACAAATGACAGTTAAACCAATTATTATCTTCCAATGTTAATGACTATCTATATATTTTCACAGTTGCAGAGTTATCCAATAGAAGATTTTGGTAACCAAAATTCGTATTTTGATTGTTCCTTTGCTTCTTCGAATTTAAAAATATGGTTAGCGATGGTTTGTACCTTGTTGTGAGCAGAGGGAAAATTGGTGGAACCCAATTCAGTCCAACACTTTCTATGAACTGGGTCGAAGTGTAGAGCTGCTAATGCGGCCATGGTATGTACACCAGATCAGCTCAAAGATCTTGACTATACTATAATCACTTCTACCATTTCCTTTAGATAAGAGTAAAACTGACTGTGGGCACAGCTGCTTAACTTGGCCAGAGAGCGTGAACAAAAACGTTTTGAAAGCACCATATTCAAGTACCATCATCACCCGACCAAGTGAGAGATATTATAGATCTTATCATTAGTTCATGCGGAAAGCTCGTCACAAATCGTACTGTCTATCCAGAAAATAGAAAGCACATTTGACTGTATTTTTTAATGAATTAAAAATTAAAATATAATGAATTTTTATCTTTCGGTTAATTAATAAAGACGGTCAAATGTGTATTCTGATGTCTGGAACCATTTGTAGGTTGAAAGTGTAGATATTTTTTCTATTAATTTTCATTTTGAATAATGTTAAAACTTTTATTTTATTTTTATTGTTATTTTTAATTTTGAATGTTAGTATATTGTGTTTTTATCTCACAAATTTGAACAATTTTTTTTATTCACATCCTACATTTTTATGAACCTTAAGTCTCAATTAACTTCTAGCTATCAAATGTGCCTTTCAGTTCTGTTTATTTAATTGGTTGGGCTAAAATGGAAAACAATCTAGCACTCATTGTGTACATCTTACGCATACATATTCTTCATAAATAACTAGAATGTTTTTTAGCTACCTAAGGCTTCCTCCATTGCTATACACCACATACCTTCATCGTTGCATACACTTAACCTTGCACCTAGAGCCATACACCTAAAAAGCTACTAAATACTATTTTTGTTGAGTTAACCTAAGGATATGACTAAGCTAGGTCTCGAAATATACCTTAAGCACTAAATTTGTCATTTTTAGACATTCACAATTAATGGAGCAAGTGGAGAAGGTGTTGACAAGCACAAAGATTTATGTCAAAAAGTAATAAGACACCTCATTAGACATCAACATGCCATAAAGGACACCATTATGTAAGAGCACATAGAACCAAGCAAAGGTGTACAAATTTTCGTCTTTATTAAAGATGTAATAAAACATGAAAAATTTGTAACATATGTCCAATAATCACTTAACAAAGTATGAAAATTAATGAATAAACATAATGGTTAGTTAGAGTCAAAGAGTCAAATACTTAGACAAAAAAATCAAATATATAATTGATTATATAATCATCACAATTTTTACAAGTCTATTTATCATACTTGGAAAAATTATAAAATACAAACATATACATTATAGGTATAGGTATACACATCATGAAACCACACTTAAAATCTACATGAGAGGAGTAAACAATATATGAATCATCTACTCCTTTGATCAATAGGTCACAAGATAGATAATTACATTAATACTTGCATTACAAACCCTCATCCATTTCCTTCCTTTGTAACCTAAAACAAAAAAAAAGATCATCATCAAGCTGATATCCAACCTACCACAAAGCAATAACTACCACATGCTACTCCACTGGAGAAGCTTGGCTCATCACAAAGGATCTAGCGGTATGTAGCCAACATGCATGATGGAATCCAATTCCCTATGTGAGTTATTGATAAGCTAGCATGTACCTATATGCCCACGCAACCTATATCTAATGCACTCATCCATTGATAAACATATTATGGAAGAGAATCTAAATCAACCCAAGCAATAAACTTATGAGAGTAACCAATGATATTTAATGTTTACAACATAAAATGTCATGATCATCTCACTATGATATTTGATCATTCAAAAGGATAAATAAATAATGTCAAAAGATAAATTCTACAACTAAAATTTATTCCCTTACATTTAACTTAATTAACATATTTCTAAAGCAATAATGTTTACATATTAGTCCATTCAATGTTAGGTAATTTAGGGACAAGAGGTCTTACTTCCTCTTTTGCTAGATTTTCTCAAATCTACAACCCTTTCTAGAATTAATGTAAGGATGATGCCAATTTATAAATTCACTCAATTACATAATAATACATCTATATTCAATGATAATGCCCATTGGAATCACATATTTTCATCATATAATCACTTAATAATTTCCAATATGTTGATTGGAGTGAAACAAGAGAATATTCAAACATGCATAAACTTCACATTACTAGGTCAATTTAAAAAAATCAAAATGTTTTGGAAAGATGGAAGAGAAAAGAATAAAACCCACACGTTACTAGATCAATTTAAAAAAATCAAAGTGTTTTGGAAAGATGGAAGAGAAAAGAATAAAACACAAAAAGCATTTAGCAAGAATCCTAGACACATGCGAGCATTTTTCTCTATAATTTAGACTGGACTAGATTTTTACTTGGAATAACAATTATTTCCTTCACACTAACTATTAAGTTTTTCTTATACAAAACTCTCACAAGGTTTTACTAGCATTCAATTTTCTATTCTTATACTATATAAATATTGTGTTAAATTATAGTTTATGGTAGTTCATTTAAGTTTTAACTCTAGGGGTAGGTCTGAGGTTGATATAAATCTTTACAAACCTTTCACTATAAGTTTTAGACATAAAGTATTCATGGAACAATATTTGCTTAAGGATAATTGGGGTTTAAAATGATTCTAAAGAATTTAGCTTACATAATTTCTTATTATATAGTGGAAAATATTATGTAACACAACCATTTAGCACAATCAATAATTCAACAGAAATTCAATCTGGTGAAAAGCAACCACATTATACCTATTAGCAATGACTTAAAAATACCAAAGACAATTTATCAAATTGTGAACTACAATAGCTATTGAGATCTATAAATAGTAGCTAAGGTCAAAAAGAAAGTTTCAAGTCAACTCGTTTAACTAGGAATAATTAATTCAATGACTTTCCTTTTTACCAAATAGGAGTTAAAAATAATAGTCACCACATGAAAATAGAACGATAGCAATAGTTATCTAATAATAGGAATTTCTTTAGAGGATAAAACAACTAGTAAAATTATCTATCAAGTAATAGGTAAGAATTTGATCTACAAAAAAGCAAATGCATTATCCCTATATCAAATTACAAGCTCCAACAAACAACTTTAAGAAATATCTAGATTCTAAAATCAATTAAAGAAAATCGTTGTTGATTTCACAAGGTGTGCGACTCCCATTTCTTGAAGTAGAAGTAAAAGAAATGTTACCACAAGAAAAGAGTATACTAACAATAGTAAAATGATAATTATTTTAGAAGAAGAGAAAAATAAGGTACAACCATGTCATCCACCAAAACTCAAACTCATCAAAATCAATCAACAATTACAATAAACTTATCAACATGCAAAAGATAAAAATAAATAAAGTCAATCAAAATTTGTTAAGTTCAAATGCCTTTAATTTTTTTATATATTTCTTCATGAATAATATAGTTTCCAACCGCATTAACCTAGCTATACCCAATTTGACATTGGCTCAAAGATTGTTGTTTGGCCTTTACAAGAATGATGTTCATACAAGCATATTATCAAAATTGGTGGCAAAGTGCTTTGAAAGCTAGCAACAAGACCTTTAATAAGCATAAAAATTCTAGTTGAGTGACAAAAAAATGAAAAATTGAATGGCTTCATCTGAATACATTATATCTACCTATTTGTGTTCCTCAGTTTATGCACAGCCAATATTAGAAAAGAAAATTACATTTTCAATATATGTTTCACATTCTCATGTGTCCTTTGAAATTTCTTTTGTATTTTTAGGGACATAGAGAAGTGACTAGCATGCTAGGCAGCATACTACAATGCTCAATAAGAGGCACCCATGGCAAAATAAAAATTGAATGATGGCTTCAAAAAGATGCAATAACAAAAATACGTGCATATACTGCTCCAATTGTTCCCTCAACAAGGTGAACATAGTTTAAATTGTTATCTCACTTCCTTGCACAAAAATATAGACTTGATAGAAGGTGAATTAGAGTTGTTTTTGGAATTTAAATTTCATATAACAACTCAAAAGAAACTATGCAAAAAAAAATCATTTCAATAAGAATTTTACTGATTCTCTAAAATGATTATTAAAATTTTCTTATAAACTATAATTTGAGTTCAATATTCAAACAACAAAACTTAACATATAATAGATTAACCACTATCGAGCTCTATCATGATTCTACTCTTTCTTCTAAATGAATCAACCTCGCACCTGATGAAATTTTAATCATAAAATCAAGAATTAAATATCTAGTAATATGATCCTCTGTAGTAGCAAAATAAGATATTTTCTATTCTTTAGCATCTTTTACAACCTCCTCCCTACTCCTAAAGGCCTCATATCATTTTCCCCTCCTTTTCCAAAAGTCTTTTTTGATTTTTTTTCAAAATAAAATGTAGGTGGTAGGCATAAGGTCTACTATACAACCTCCCCATATTCCCTCCACGTTAATTTAAATTGTAGGTGGTAGGCATAAGGTTTACTATACAACCTCCCCATATTCCCTCCGCGTTAATTTAAATTGTAGGTGGTAGGCATAAGGTCTACTATACAACCTCCCCATATTCCCTCCACGTTAATTTTGCATGCAAAATTTGGAATCATTGACAAGGCATGTTTTGGGGAACATAATGGGGGGGCAGTGGACGCTATTATGAGTTTACCTTTTTTTCTATGTTTTTATTTTAATTTTGGATTTTATTTCTTTTGAAATATTATTTAGCCTTTCTTGTTTATTATTATTATAAATTTAAAAAAATACATATTATTTTGAAATATAATAATTTATTTAATGATAATATTATTTTATTTTTTCACTATAATAACATTAATATTTAAAATATAATATTATTTATTTGATATTACTTATATTTTTTATTATAATAATAATTAAATAAAGGTAAAATGTTATTTTGCATTCTCCTATCAATTCTTATTTAAATTGGGGTCTATTTGATAAAAATGAAATTACATATCAAACAAGTAGAACTTGGTAAGTTAGGTTCATGACCCAATATTGACACAAGCTCTTTAGGTTTTATTCTTAAACAAATGTATATAGATAAGAAATACATATATACACTAATCTTATGCAGCTTAGCTACATGAGTCTATATAGGAGCGAATTTGCACCCCTTACGCAAATTCCCCTTTCACACATTCTCACCCTAGAAAATCAAATCCGAAGGCGAAATTCCACATCACCCAACTACCTTCCTTCCACTTGGCATTTGTCTATTGTGTTGGTGGGAGAATATTTGTCGGGGACACACACACGCGGCGCGTAGACGTCTACACGGTGTGCTGTCATCCCTGATGGATTCTTGCGTCTGAAGTTGGCAGAGGTGTTACACTCCTGATTGGGGATGAATTGTAACATCCCTCTTCGACCAACCGACCCAAATATGCCTTACTCTAGCTCATTCTTCCTTCAAATTCATCCATTCTTCATTCAACTCATCTTCTTTTCACTCTTAGCAATTCAATCTCACTTTTTTATCATCTCATTCACTCTAAAGCAACACTTCAACACTCCATTGCAATAGCAACACTCCATCAACTCCACATATCAAGTGTGAAACAAGCCATAGCAGCATGGGCTTGGAGTCTTGTGAGACCTTCCATCACAATCGAGGTTGTGGTAACCTTGCCAAGTCTGCATTCTCCACCATTGGCTAGTGAGCTTTTGGGTGGAGGTGGTAATGTTTTGCTCCTCTCCTTTGTGATTTGGTTGAGTAGCATTATACTATTTTGTAGTGTTTATTTTAATCTATACTTTCTTTACTTCTTTATCGTGTATTTCTATCTTGTTGTTATCTGGTTGTCCGTGAAGGTGGAAAAACCAAAATGGGGGTATGACTGAGGTAGACCCCTATACAGCCCCGACCATTTTCCCCTCTTTCTTGTGTGTAGGTAAACGTGCATCTGGTGCTAGCTGGTGAACTAGCGCATTAGTGAGATCATTTTCATCACTCTAGCCTTCATCTATCTGCTTTATCATCTTCATTTGTACTTATCATGCTTTATTGTTTTGTTTTGTTCATTTAAGAATAACTAGCTAGGCTATTAGCTCTTTTTTTGGTAGTCTATACTGTGATTTCTATTTTTTGGTCGTACAGATGCTAGCACGCCCGAGATACGCTAGTGCACTGCGTTGTCATCCCAAAATTGTGTTGTTGTCCTTGGATATAGAGTTGTCTGAGGTGCAGTATCGACTTTGAAAACTAGCTTGCCTAGCCTAAACTTGAATTCCAGGTATGAAGGGTGATATGAGTACTTTATAGTCCTCATCATTCTCGACCTCTATTTGAAATACCCCTTTAGAGTGAGGTAATTTAAGTCATTCCTCCGCTCTCGACTCTCTGTGACCCTAAGCCTTAACGTGGTTGGTCCCCCTCTCTTAAATTTTTGGTGAACCCAACGTGAACCATTTTGGTTCTATTTAGCAATATTGAAAGCTCCTTTCCTCGTGTTCTAGGAGTGTTGTAGGTGTGAGCGTTGCGAGGCTTCTCACCTTGCAACCCAACCTATGACCCCTAGTAGACGTAGTTGGAAGGTTCCGTAAGTGTTATGCAATGAAACGTTAAGTGGGTCACTGTTATGTTTTACAACCTTTGGGGGGATTTGTGAGAATATTGTTTAGTGTATGTGATGGCTTCTTTTATGCATCAACCTATCCCCTCTGAGTAGCCTACGAGTGGTGGCCCAAGTATAACCTTCACCTCACAGGACCTACCGATGGGCTTCGACAGAGAACCATCTCCTCTTTATATCCCTGCATGAATCAATGGGAACATTGCAGCGGGTGTTCTTATTGACCTAACATCTCAGGTGAATATCATAATCGAGGAGATTATGTTAATTAACTTCCTACACAAAGATGGGTACAATGCACCTGTGAGCATCATCCGTACACATAACGGACTTTTCGTACCTCCCCTGAGTAGTATTGTCTTGGCAGTCCTTATCGAACCTAAGTCTATAAACCTGTTGTCTTCAGAGTGTACTTGGGTATCCCCTGGCTAGTAGCTATGAACGTAGTTCCCTCGGTTGTGCACAAATGTTTGAACTTCATTCATGGGGGGTCAGTGCATGTGATTCACGACACTAGTTATAAACCAATAGTCGCACGTGGTAGCTACTCCTTGGATCAATTTTGGCCTGCACCTGTTGATCCTCTTCCACCTAGGAAGGACCTCTTGTACCAGACATATCAAAAGTACAAGAAAGGGTGCTTGACACCTAAAGTGAGGTACCCTCCATCACCTTATGTTGTTTCATATAGGGAATGCCTAAAAGCTTATAGTGATGTCACCAAGGCCCATAGGAGAGAAGAAGAAAATCCCTCTCAGGGTCCCTCTTCTTCCTCTTTTATTGTTCAACCCAATGCTTCCTCTCACCCTGTTGTTGCACCATCAAATTCTATTTCATGCTTGTGAGAGAATCCTATGGTGCCCACTTGGCGAAAGCCAAAGCATCCTACATTTGAGCTTCTTGTTCTACCCATGAAGCCTAGGCTCATTTGATATGGTAAAAGGAAGGGCCCCCATGGGTAATCCTCTATGTCCTAGCCTTTGTGACCTCCTACCGCTTTTTCTCCCAAAGCAATAAACGGGAAGAGGCTCAATGCCGAATCCCCCCATTGTTTCCCAACTTGCTCCTCCTGCTCCCATTCAGGAACCTATCCCTCCACCGAAAATGGTTGTAGTGGACACTTCTATGACTAAGCAAGAGTGTTTCATCCCTTCATAGCTCTCGACCTCAAAATTAAAGAGTCACAAAAATTGCCTTGCACATGAGCGCAAGCACTGGCAAAAGGATCTCACGGTTGAGCAATCTACTTTGCGGAAAAAGGATGAGGAGTCGACCACCCTTGTATCAAGGCCTCCTGCTACGTCCTCCTCTCTCCTCCCCTCTGCTTCCATTCAACCAAGTTCTATATCGTTTTCAACTTTTGTTGTGAGTATGAATGCACCTGACCCCAAAAAGGTGTAGGTGTTCATTGTTCCTTTGTTTGAGCCACCCTTGTTGATGTCCCCTTTGGACATCTTGTCTTTTCCAAAACCCATAGACATGTCGAATACCTCGGTGGTGTCTGTCGCGGTTTTCTCCTCCTCTTCTTCTATTCCTCTCACCTCATCTGTGGGGAGTTCCCATCCCCTGATGAAGCCGAGGGTAGAGGTTGGTCCTTCCATCAATAGAGGGCATAAGAGGAGCCCACCTTCTCTGAAATGTGGTCCTACGCTAGCTTGTTTCATCCTAGTGGCAGAGCCAACTCTGGCTTCTCCTAAGTTTTTCATTGCTCTTGAATCACTCGGTGAGCCAAGCGATGAATCTCGGGTGTAATCCTCTCCATCTATTGAGGTATGACATGGCACTCCTGTGAAATGCATGTTCAACTCTCTAGATGAAGTTTCGGCCTTGTTAACGATCTTCGCAAAGTCGTTGACCATAGCTCCACAAGAGCCTAATGAAGAAGACCTTGCAAGGCCTTCTTCCTTAGCCCTTATTGTGGGAGGTTTGGAAGCTCCACCCCTTAATATTCCACCACTAAAGGCTCATCCTCCTTCCCCTTATGATGATCTAGAGTGGGAAGTGAATGACCTCTTCGTCGATGAGTGTTAGGGGGAGGCCTCTTCTTTATCTTTAGGTTAGATGTGTGTGTTGTAATGTGTTCCCCTGTACTTGTGCTATGTTTTCCTCAATGAACCTTGTCACCCTTGTTGGTGCTTGGATACAAGAGTCATTTTTTGTGTCATGAACCTTCTTTTATCTGTATCATCATTCTTCCATGTTTGTGTTCGATTTTTGGCAAATTGGGGATGATGCAAAGTGTTGGGGGCATTTAGGCTTCCCTTCCATGTTGACCCAATTTTTTTATTTTTACTTTGTTTTTCATGCATTCTTCCTAATCTGCTTGGGGATTGATGATCTTTCGCCTTGCACCATGGTTACCTATCATTTATATAAGCATGAGAAGATATGACCCCATGAAACTAGATCCCCTTGTGTCCTTTGTGATTATTTATTTTTCTCTTCTTTGTTTGAGTTGTCCCTCTCATGTGTGACAACGTCATTTCTATGATACTTCAATTTTTAGAAAACATATTCTTCGCCAATGAATCTTTTCTTGAAGATCCTCACAAAAATTTATTTCTTGAAAACCACATTCACAACTAGGACCCCTAACAGAACATGTTTCCTTCATCATGGGTTCATAAAGAAAGAACTTGATAACTTTCCTTCGAGGTGGAAGCAACTTTGTCCTTCCCCTCATGAGGGGGCATTTTCTTGCTTTCAAATTCCTTGATGAAGTGAACATCTTTCGAAAGGATTCCTTGATGATGAGTTGATTTGAGAAAAAATGTCTCTTTTGCACTTTCAAACAATGCATCCCTTGAGTGGACCCCCTCTTCACATTGGGTTCTCGAGGGACCCCTTTGAAAAATTTCCAATTTGTTGACAGTATGCATGACTGTCTACTTGATCGCCTGCATGGCCACTCTTTTTTCAAACATGCTTTATCTATGGGTAAACATGTCGCTTTGTAGGTGCGCTTGTAAATCTGCTTTCCAATTCGACTATGTGGAGTCCCCTCCTTTAGGTTTCCTCCTTGAAAGATATCTCGAGGGACACCTCCTTGTAGGTGTGTGGGCCTGTAAGGCACTTTCATTTGGGTTTCCTTCATGTGAGAGATCTTGGGGGATACCTTCTTGCAGGTCTGTGAGCCTATAAGGCACATACTTCACGGGGCTTCCTTCATGTGAGAGATCTTGGGGGTTGCCTCCTTGCAGGTCTGCGAGCCTGTAAGACGCTTTCATCTTGTGGGATTTCTCCATTGTTGGTCTGAGGGCCTTCGGTGTACTTTGTGTAGCTTCATAGTTTTGCAGGGCTATGGAGTCTTTTGTTCTGTCCTGCACTTTTGAGCTCACCAAATCACGATCTTCTTCCTCTACAATTCAGGTATAAATTTCTAGCCCTACTAACTCATCGATCTACTTTACCGAAGCACTCATCAGTACTCATGCTCGTTAAAGTGGGGGAAAAATGTATAGGAGCGAATTTGCACCCCTTACAAAAATTCCCCTTTCGCACATCCTCACCTTAGAAAATCAAATCCAAAGCCAAAATTCCACATCTCCCAACTACCTTCCTTCCATTTGGCATCTATCTATTGTGTCAGTGCGAGAATATTTGTCGAGAACATGCACATGGCGCGTTGTCGTCCCTGATTGAATCCTACATATGAAGTTGGTAGAGGCATTACACTCTCGATTGGGGATGAATTGTAACACCCCTCTTCAACCAACTGACTTGAAAATGCCTTATTCTAGCTCATTCTTCCTTCAAATTCATCCATTCTTCAATCAACTCATCTTCTTTTCACTCTTAGCAATTCAATCTCACTTTCTAGCATCTCATTCACTCTCAAGCAACACTTCAACACTCCATTGCAACAACAACACTCTGGATCAACTCCACATAGCAAGTGTGAAACAAGCCATAGCAGCATGGGCTTGAAGTCTTGCAATACCTCCTTCCATCATAGTCGAGGTTGTGGTGACCTTGCCAAGTCCACATTCTCCACCATTGGCTAGTGAACTTTTGGGTGGAGGTGGTAATGTTTCGCTCCTCTCCTTTATGATTTGGTTGAGTAGCATTATACTATTTTGTAGTGTTTATTGCAATCTCTACTTTCTTTACATCTTTATCGCATATTTCTATATCATTGCTATATGGTTGTCCATGGAGGTGGAAACACCAAAACAAGGGTTTGACTGAGGTAGACCCCTATACAGCCCCAACCATTTCCCCCTCTTTCTTGTGTGTAGGTAAACATGCATTTGGAGCTAGCTAGCAAACTGGTGCATTGTTGAGATCATTTTTGTCACTCTAGCCTTCATCTATCTACTTTATCATCTTTGCGTGTACTTTTCATACTTTATTGTTTTGTTTTTTTCATTTAAGAATAACTAGCCAGGTTGTTAGTTTGTTTTTTGGTAGTCTATACTGTATTTTTTGGCCGTACGGATGCCAACACACCCAAGAGACGCCAGCGCACCACGTTGTCATCCCAAAACTGCTTTGTCATCCTTAGACAAAGATTTGTTTGAGGTGTAGTATTGACTCTGAAAACTAGCTAACCTAACCTAAACTTGGATTCCAGGTATGAAGGGTGATACGAGTACTTTATAGTCCTCATCATTCTTGACCTATATCCGAAACACCCCTTTAGAGTGAGGTAAGTTAGGGAAATCCTCTGCTCTCAACTCTCTGTGACCTTGAGCCTTGACATAGTTGGTCCCCCTCTCTTACAAAGTCTAAGTGTGTATTTGTGTGATTCCATCATGACAAGTTAACTCCATCAACTAAAATATCCTCCTCAATTATACTCTCTTTCCAAATTGAGAGAGTGTCACTAGTTCCTATTAGACTAACATAATTAATCATCACAAACATGACCATTCTTCAAAATACAGTCAACATAATCAAATCATCTTACCTAATTGTTTGCTACTAAACAATTAATACACAATAATTCAATAATTAAGCTAGCCTAAATAAATGGGATGTGACAAATTTTATCCCAATAATGAAATTGTATTTCATCTTTCTTCCAATAGATCATATGTTAGAAAATCCAAACATGCTTCTCACTCTCTTTTCTCTTCTTTAAGCATTTTATTTCTAGTGGTAGCTCAACCTTGACTATATATTCACTTAAATAAATTTGAAATATATTAAGATCCTTCATTTGATGTTCTAAATTTTAATAATTAGAATAAAATATTCTATTTAGAACTTTAGTTTCTAGTTACATTATTTATTTCATTCAATTACCTATAATGGATGGACCAGTTGGTCAAATTATTTTTCTCCTCGATATACATAGAAGCCATTATGACGTAAAAAGAACCAAAGTAAAATTATAATGGTGAAAAACGCATACCCCACAGACCTAGTTGGCCTCTGTGCAATGACTAGCATACAAGTGGCATATTTCTATGTAAAAGTTGGTAAATCACTTAAGCATTGACTTATTTTGAATTCACACATCCTAACAGTTTGGAATTGACTTATAATTTATCATTTTTGACCCTAGTTCAAATTTGTAACTTACAAAAATAAACCTAGTTTGGCTTCTCAACATAAAATTAATCCCTACTTGTAATTCCAAATTTTAAAATTGGTCACGAGTCCTTCCCCCCAATTTGAATGCACGATGTCTTAAATTTTATTTTATGGTGTTGTATAAAATGACAAACCTAATTCATTATGATCGAAGGATCTAGGAGATATTTATCACATATATAAGAATCATTCAACGCCTATTGCATACATTGAGATAAACCATTACCAAAGAGTTATATTGATGCTTAATATCATATATTTATAGTAATATATGACTAGGCATATTGCATCATTGCTTGGAATATCTTCAATTGTTGTTTCAAAGTTATTAAATTGGTCAATAGAAATATTTGACCAAGGGGAAACCACCTTAAAGATGTATTTCAACACCAACAATCTCTTTATCGTAAGTTTAGACATCAAGGTGAACCAATTGTAGACAACCGAACCATTCCTAATTTATTTCACATGTAGAAGGTTGATCCCACAATGCACTTTTGATCCAAATGGAGTTTATGGAGCAAAATTGACTCAAAGCATTGAATAATTAGTCTCTCAATTTAGCAGTGCTCTCTAACACATCTCATGATTCTAATAGTGATGAATCATTTTGCACCATCCTTCACAGTCATATTTTTATGAGCCATAAGAATGCCCAAATTCCTTGTTGTAGTTGCATATTTTTTTCTTATTTTTGCTAAACTCCAAAAGACATTACCAAACCTCCTTTTTATATACTTTAAGCATTTCAAAGCATTTGAAGGTGATATGTTTTATATTAATGAATGTGTGTGTGGACTTTGAATTCTTGTGAATCTATTGTAATTTCATGTTTAATCATAGTTGCTAGCAATGAAAATGCCTTATATAAATAAGAACTAACCCCTGCAACAAAGAATTTGTCAATTCGCAACAAAAGGATGATAATTCAATACAACTAGAGGAGTTAACTTGCTATAGCATGAGCATACTTTCAGAATAAGATGAAGGCGATGATTTGATGAAAAGATCATGGATGGACAAGTTTCACTCCATTTTTTTAATAAGTTATGGAGGAGAAAGGAGTTTGTTCCAATAAGGAATAGCAGTTATAATTGGGGTTGCTCTGTTGGGCATGTATATAGTTTATAATGGTTATCTTAAATAATGCATAGTCCTTATTTGACTCTACACTCTTGTTCTTACTAGGTATTATTTTTGTTAAAGGACCTAGTCCTCTTCTTGTTTTTATGGGATAGTTGACATTTGCTTTTAGTTTTTTTAGAGTTTATGAGTAAATGGACTCTCATAGACCCTACATACAAGGGTACCTTATTGAGAAGGACAACAACTAGATTTTTGCATGTATTAGATTGAATTGAAGATTTTGCTACATTTTGCTCAAAAATTTATGTATGATGGGAATATAATATAGAAGGTATTTTGACATGTTTCTTTTGAGTTAAGCAATTAAAGGAGATTTTGTGGATGCAACAACCCAAGCAAGGGCCACTTAAGGTACTATAGAGCCACATTAGTTTAGATAATTCATTGTATTATGCATTGTAAGTTCTAATTTATAGTTTCCAGTTTATCCTATAATGAATGTTGTATGTAGCAATTAACATTTATTAGTATTTGCTTACTTTGTTCTTTAGGAAGAAGTTAATTTCAGTTAAAAAAAAATTATGCATTTATCTTTGTTCAAATCACCTATACTCAATCGATATAGGATGTCTAGGATTCTTGAATGCATATATGGTGCCAACATCATCTAAAGTTCATGGCTCCCTAGTTGATAATTTAATGAATCTCTTGAATGATGAACTAATTAATTTAGTATTTGTAGGTTTGTTGAGCTATATGTATGATCATCTACATTAGTTAAATATAAATTAGGTGAAGCTCTACAATTTTCATTGGATCTAAAGCTAAGTAAAATTATTTTTTATTTGAATTCTACACATTTATTATTACATTTATTTGTTGGTGTTAACCTCAACTCTATTTCCTAGGTCATATTTTTAATTTAATAAAATTACCTTAGGATATTTGTAGGGTATATTGGTTGATATTGAGTTTAATGTGAATATTATAGTGAGGGTTGTTTGAAAATGTTACAAATGGATTTAGATCAAAATTGGAAAATTTAGATGCGATTATTAAATTATTTGATAATTTAGATAAATAGTCTACGAGTATCATTATGTTTCTTATTACACTTGGTCCACTTACTCTTGATTCTCAATTTCATGTGATGCTTGGGAGATTATTGTACATAATTGTAAAGTTGAAAAGATTGGTTCAACCAAAGATATTCTTTTTTACCTAAATTAAATACTTTCAACATTTGTTACACTAGGATAAGACTAGTTCTTTTGAAAGAAAGGTGTTTTCACTACTATTCCATTACAAAAAGAATAAAAATCATACCATAAATATCCTAATATGTTTTATACTTGTAAAATGGAATATTTCACTTTAAGTTAAGCCATAAAGTTGATATAAAGTATGCTTTATAACTAGAAGTAGGATTACTAAATTGAATAACTAATCACATAACCCTAAAAGGCAAAAATAATGGAACTTGGTGTTGACAAGAGAGTTCCATTGTCTATAATGCATATGTGACATGCTAAAGTCTTGTTTATACATTATAATCCCTAACATACATTATCATCCTCAAAAGATATAAAAATAGATTGTATAGCCTAAAAAATAGTTTTCTACATAACAAGAAGACAAGGGCAATAAAATATAAAATTGGGAAATACTAGAAAATGAGGAAATGTAAAAAAAAATTATCTATGAATTTAGAAATAAAATAGAAATGATAAGGAGAATGATGAAATAAAATGAAACTAATGTGTGATTGAATATTTTAAATACTTGTAGTTGTGATCATGAAAAAAGGTTGTGACTACGTGGGAGCTTGCCATGAATGGCCAAACCCTTGATTTGGCGTTTTGACTTCCACGGGAAATCAAGTAAAAAAAGAGAAAATGTCGTGTTCTTATTCTACATGTATTAAGAACTAACAAAACAATGTTAAAATAAAATATATAAGCATGAACTCCTTGGTATATAGGAAGTCACACCCTAGACTGTGTATAAACAAGTAATAAGTTAAAATGCTAAATATATTATGAAATGAAGATAAATAATATAGAAAGTGAAATATCATTCAAATAAGAACAATAACTCAATATAATAATATTACTAATATGATGTGGAAGACAAAATTGAGTATATGGAAGTATCAATAAAAATATAGTGGTATGCAACTTCAACAAGCTTCAATAATGTGCCCAAGAGAGCTAAGAAGAGCAAACATTTTGATAAAGATAGCCAAGAGAGGAGAGTGTGATTTGTTGAGATTAATAGATTGTGAGATCCATTTCAAAATGGAATGAGAGGGAAAATAAAGAGGTACAAGGTTTGATCTAACCATTGGGATTCATCTGAAGTTGGTTACAAAACCTAAGTAATCAAGAGAAGGTAGCAAAAACACTGAAAACATACCATTGTAAGGTAAAATATCAGAGGACACAAGAATGTTGCATGTATCTCTATGTGTTAGACTAGTGTTTGGGCAAACTCAACTTAAAGTTTGAGTCACCAAGGAAATTCCAAAAGAATGTAAATGAAATATTATTTTTCCCAAATATTTTGAAGAGAAACAAGAACATAATCATAACATTAACATTGATGAAAAAAAAAAGAAACAAGGGCCAAAATGATCCTAAAACATGCTAAGTTCCATAAACACTAAAGCAAGCCAAAACATAGTAATAAAATTGTAAGAGTATGCAATTTTTGATGTTATATTTTATCCGAGCCACTTTAGTAGAATGATAACACTAAGTGACGAGTTATTCTAAAGTTTAAAAAAAGAAATAACTAAATATCATAAAAATAATACTCCAAAAAGAATATAGTGGAGGATGCAAAATGATTCTTCAAGCAAAGGGACTATGCCCCTAGACTAAGAACTTGAAAAATAAGTATGTCAGTCAACAAGAACCTTGCATGTATCTTTATGTGTTAGACTAGTGTTTGGGAAAAGTTGACTTAAAGTTTGAGTCACCAAGGAAATTCTAAAAGAATGCAAATGAAATATTATTTTTCCCAAATATGGTGAAGAGAAACAAGAACATAATCATAACATTAATATTTATGACAAAAAAAGAAGAAACAAGGGTCAAAATGATCCTAAAACATGCTAAGGTCCATAAACACTAAAGCGATCCAAAACATAGTGATAAAATTGTAAGAGTATGCAGTTTTTGATGTTATATTTTGGCCAGGTAAGAGTATGCAGTTTTTGATGTTATATTTTGGCCGGGCCACTTTAGTAGAATGATAACACTAAGTGATAAGCTATTCTAAAGTATATATAAAAAAATAACTAAAAGTAAATATCATAAAAATAATACTTCAAAAAGGATATAGTAGAGGATGCAAAATGATCCTTCAAACAAAGGGACTATGCCCCTAGACTAAGAACTTGAAAAATAAGTATGTTACTCAACAAAAACCTACATAAAAAGCAATGTTAAATTAGCATGTATAAGACCTAACAAATAAAGGGATTGGAAAAAAAAAATCTACAAAATAAGAATGTCAACAAATTATTTAGTTAATATAGATATGATAAAAAGATTAAGATCATTAAATAATTAAAAAAAATATTTAATTATTTTAAATGAAAAGGGTCAAATGTTAGCTTAATTAAATAAATAAAAATTATTTAATTAATATAGATAGAAGAATTGACGAGGATAATGATAACATAACAAGACGAAAATGCATTAGTCAATTTTAGGTGTCTACATTTTACCCCTCTTTGAGACAATGTGTTTTATAGTGTTGTTTTTAAGAAATAATGATACTGATGTAAAATCTACTGGTGATGTGCCCCAGTGTGCCCCAATGGACCAAGGGATGAGGGTAGGATGCCCACTCAAGAGATCAATTCAAAAAAAAAAAATCGAGCTCACGAAAAGAAGGATAGGTTAGGTCTATGATAGTGATGATAATAGATATGTTATGGATATAGCTCTATGTGATGTTATGGCTATGGATGATTATGATTTACATGTTATTATTATGATATTATGATGCATTCTAATAATTGTGAATGCAAGATATGTAGCAAAATTAATCTCCACCAAGGATCAAATATCTAACTGAAACCTATAAATGAGAGATGCAATGAATAACACAATATGCAACATGGATGCAAAATGAAAGGACACTTTGTTCTTTTGATTATGCCAACATATGTGGATAAATCCTATTTTGATATAGCAAGTGGATATTATACACCAAGGTATGAGGAACTAGGATGCCTTTCTGTATCTCATGCATGGACATTAACACACCAAACAAAGAAAGGTTATCCTCATATACCAAATTCACCAACCTTGTTTGAATATATGAGGAAGTAAAACTTAGAGCATGATTTTCCTAATGAACAAAATGTATGAGGGACCTAGTATGCAAAGGATGTATGTGTAAGTCCAAATCTACCCCAATCACACACTTGGTAAGTAAATTTCATGTCCACCAATCTTGTCTGAATATGTGAGGAAGTGAGACTTAGAGCATGACAATCCTAACATACAAAAGGTATGAAGAACCTAGTATGCAAAGGACATGTATTGCATGCAAGAAGCTACCTTGATCATACACAAGGAAAGTGAAGCATGTCAATAACATTATAAGGATGACCCACAAACCTAACATACAAAATATAATGATTGCGCCCTGTTTCAAGATGCTCTAAGAATACCCGGATCTAAGCTTCATCAAACAAGTATAGGAGTGATATAATAAGATAAAATAAAGAAAGCAAAAAGAAAAACAACTGTCAAAAGAAATCAACAACCAACACATCTCTTGATAAAAGATAAGCTCAGTTTTGTATTTCCTATTGTAGGAAGGATGCATTCGTTAAGGCGTGATTTTTTTGAAAGTACCTATCATAGGAAAGATACTTCCATTAAGTCATTAAAAAGTGTTTTGATGGTGATAGCTGAAGATGGGAAACAATCTATTCAAGCCATAGGCTTACTTCAATATTTGAGATTTATTTCATGATTTTCGTTAAAGCACAAATGTTTTTGTAATGTGTAGTTTGCAATTGTTTCAGTGTGAAAGTTTAGATATGTGTATATGTAAAGATTAAGCACATGAATCTAATTCAATATCTTGGTCAAGGGAAAGCACCCCCAAATTAGCTATAGGATCATTTATTATGAGATGGATAAGAGGATATAATGGGTAGCTAGGTGGATAGGTAAAATAAATGATTTTGATCATTTGTGAAGCCATGATAGGAGGACAAGTGAAACAAAGGAGAAGGAATCTCTAAATATTATGTTGCAAAGGAACAAGGTACCTTACTAGAGATAGATAAATTTTGTTTACTTAAACTAGACTTTCAAGTTTAAATAAAAAAAGGTCAAGATAGAGATATGTTTACTTGAACTAGCCTTGCAAGTTTCAAGTAGGAAGATCCAGATAGAGATATGTTTTTGATAAGATAGAGATATGTTATCTTGAACTAGCCTTACAAGTTTCAAGCAAGAGGATAATAATATAAAAATTATTTACTTGGACTTGACTTCTGAGTCTAAGAAAACATATAAGATAAGGATAGTTTATTTGAACCAAACATATGAGTCTAAGCAAAGAAAGTACATTATAGATAGAAAATAGTAAATGATTTTTGAATTGAAGAGATGGTGTATAAAGGATATGAATTGTAAAGGAAGTAAGGTTTTGCATTTCTCAAAGAATACTTGAATATTTTTCCCCCCAATTTTATCAAGATCAAAGATGAAAGGCTAGGGGAGTGAATTGGATAGGATAAGGAACATATGATGAAGGATATGGATAGGATAATAGAGATTAAAGGAAGAAATGAATTATGTTTTTGGATAAGTTTATGGATATGTGACGGAATGGATGACTTAGGGATAGATGGGGGTTTTCGATGATCTTGTTTGGATGCAAATTTAGTTAGTGCTTCAATATGTATTGCTTGGATATGGATAGTGGGGTCTTGTGGATGATTAGGATCATAAAATGAAAGGATATTTTGATATTGAATTGGGAGTGGATTACTACATGAAGTGAAAGGTATGGGATCATGAGATGGAGGAGGATCATTGGATAGGATGGAAGGTGTGCTTTGATCTTGATTTGGAAGGGAATTGGAAGGTGAGGTGGAAGAGATGCCTTGAATTTTATTTGGAAAGGAATCATAGAATGATATGAAAGTGAAAATTATACCTTTCTCTTAAGGGGACATGGAATATATACTTAGGTCTTGAGATGGAGTGGGATTATGAAGGGGAATAAGGAAGATAACTTGATCTTGAGATGGAAAGGGTTCATTAGAAAGGATAATGTGATATTGATTAATAATGGAATGATGATATGACATGGGAGGGATACTTTGATCTTTAACCTAAGCCACATGGAGACTATCTAAAAATAGCTTCTCCAAGAAGTTTGGATAGTCCCTAAAATGCTAAAATTGCATTGTGAAACCATCACGAGGATTATCAGGACCATATAAAATTAATATCATGAACATAACCACTGCTTAACAAATCCTATGCTCTCCAATAAGTTTGGATTTCTCCCTTTCCCACTAATTAGCCTACAAGAAAACTCAAAAAATAGATAATGTTCACAAACCAAATATGCTTAAAAATGGGACATTACACTATGTTTAGGCAACCAAGGCTCCTTGCAATTGAAGCCTACATTCTTCCTTCTCTACTCATTATTTTCCTCTAGTTCCGATTTTTATAGATAATTCTTAGATTGTCATATATTATTATGAAATAAATTTTGGGAGGGAAATTATATTTTTGAAACTTGTTCCTTGACATAGAGGTTTTGAGTGCCAAGGTCCTCTTGATTGCCTCCTATAGGGAAGGTGGTTAAAAGTCTTTGACCAATACTTTAAGAGACTCAGTTAATCACTCAACCTCCTTTTTGTGATATTGGAAACCATTATATAGATTATAGAGACCTAAAATTTTATCACATAGTTCTCCATTGACCCACATTGTTTGAGTCAAGTCAATTCTTTGAAGTGTTGCTTATGATCCTTTCTATCAAACCTCTCAATTAGTAGCATGCAAAACTTGTTAGACAAGTTGATGGAGCCATGGTCTTGAGTGATCAGTCCATGGAACTGCCATTCATATGCATACCATTTAGATACAAGTTTGTAAAATTAATAGCCTCATCTTCAATCATAGGCTTGAGAGTTATCTATGTGTCTAATTTCTACACCCATGCTTGAGAAATACATTTGTTGAACCCATTGTAGGTGGATAGAGTCAAATTCCCTAAGGAATGTTTTGTCTCTCTTTGTGGATTTTGTTGTGTAGGTTCATTTCTAGGGCTATTCTTGTTGGAGTAGACCCCTCAACCCCACAACTCTCAAAGATCACCTACAATCAAACACTTGTCACAAAAAGAGAGAAAAAAAACTATGAAGGCCAAAGGTTGATTGATCTAAAAATATTAATCATCACTAATGTGTAAACTTCACAATGTGAATAATCATACAATTTTCATCCTTATAAGATAAAATAACAAAAATAAAAAAGCAACCCTAAAGAAACCTTAGGTGAGGATAAGACTAGATCATGACATGTGTTCTCATCTTAAGACTTGAGATACAAAAATCAAATGACCTAAGTAAGCTTAAGTATTAGAGTGAAAAGGGACCTATAAGGTGAATAACCTTTAAATCCAATATTTATTAATGGACTTATTCATATTTCTAAAATGGTAAGGAAAATTTTAGCTTGAATTTCCTTTGGGAGAGTTTGGTACTCATCTTAGCACATTGTAATATCATAAATGATTATATTTTGGGTCATGGTTTCAAGGACCTCTTCTTCCATATAAATTAAGTTAGGTTGGAATGTCATTACAAATGAGATAAGGACCACCCTTGATGTGTTAATAGGGTTGGAATTATGGTTGTTGTCTTCAAAAGAGCTACCTTCACCATTTTTTTGTTTGCATACATTCATGCTAGTATCCACATTGTGTAACATCTATACCAACATGCTCAACATCATATGAAACTTTATCTCCACCAAAGCCTCAAGGTTCTCTCCCACATTATATTTCTTTACCTTTTCTTCTATAATATTATATATTGACTCCATTGTGGAATAGTTGTACTTTATGATCTCCCTTTAGTAGTATGTAGTTGCTTTGTCATTGGAATGCATAAACTTCCTATACTACAAGAATCATTTTTTTTAAAATAACGATAGTAGGATCACTACCTATGATATAATTATAATATTTTTGACCAATTTAAATATAAATATTTATGGATAGATTTAAATATATTTAATTGATTCCTTATAAAACCTAAACACTAAGGTAAATATTTTTTCATTTTTTTAATTTTAAGGTTTAAATATGTAAAAACTAAAACCTTGGAAACTCTAAATAGTGATAATGTTTGTATAGTAGAATTATTGACCCTCGATTATATTTTAGACTTTATTAATTTACTCTAAAATTACAACACAAATCTATTGCCCAAAACTAACAAACTAAGAAGAATTCCCATTTACACAGTCACATTAAATGCCCTATATTACATGATCAAATTTATAAATAAATGATAGGCAAATAACATATTTGTACAAGATTTTTCATTTAGAAAATACTCATATCTACACATCGAATTCACAAGAAAGGAAAATTTGTAGAACCATGTGTTTACATTATGCACGCTTGAAACCCATTACATAATGTAGCTAGGGTAGAAACCACAATAGTGTCCCAATAATTAAAATATCAACTACACAACCATAGTATGAATTGGAAATATGACTTACTCTTGAGACAAACAATAAATCAAACCAACTTGGTATCACTAAAGATTTATCACTAATATAGCTCAAACATGATCTCTATCTAAGATAGTTCATTTAGTTGAAGGGGTTTTATCCTTCTACACGATATCTATAGGGTTTTCATCCCTCAATATCTTAAAAATATATGGGTTTTTTTCCATAAATTTGGATGCTTAAACACACATGCTCATAGCAAGTTTTGGTTAGGGTTTTGTAATGTATATTTCATAGATATCTTTCCATCATTTCTTTTTTCTCATTATACACCTAGAAAGACATTGAAATATGCAAAAATATCCTTAATTATGATATTGGTATGCGATAGGGACTACTTGTACCTATTGAGCATCATTTCCTTTTGAATCATGCCTATAATTGTGCTTATAAGTGTGGAAATAGATTCTAGAGGCATGGAGGAATGTCCCTTGTGAACTAAAATTATCCTTAATAATAAGGGTGAGGGGTTCCTAAAGTTTTGAAGCCCTAACTACCTCATTAATGGTAGCCAAAGTCATCTTCTTCTTTTTTCATAGTTGGACCTATACACCTAGAAAAACGTTTATTATTAAATGATACTTTTGTGCTTGTAGGGACCCTCTAGAATATGCATCATCAACCTGTACATTAATGGTTGCTTGATCGTGTAAGGAATTATGTGGAGATGAATAATGATAAGAGGCAACACTATTTGAGTTCAAGGGTTGGGGATACCCTCTAACTCATGTCATAAGATGGGTTCAAAAGGGAGGCATGATGACAAGGGGAAGTCTAACTCTTTGATGAGGGTTTATGAAGGAGCGAAGTTTGGAAAAGAAGTATGATAGTATGAGAAACTAAAGTGTAGATGAAAGATGGGATTAAGGTTGGAAAAACTAGAGGAGATGGCTAGATGGAGAAGTTTTATATCTCAATAAATTTAGAAGAGAAAGTGAACTTGGGAGGAAAGTCATGCTAGGAAGGGAGACTCTACAACTTCAATGGTTTATACAAATTTAGAAGATTGGTCATGTCTTCATACTTCAAAATTTTGGGGATCTTAGATAGATGCATGAGGGATGAAGGGTAATAATACATACCTAAGATTGGCTCAAGTAAGATGTTGGAGTTAGGAAATGGGAATTTTGGTTCACCACATAAATTACAAAAAAAGGAGACATGACAAGGGATTGATTGCAAGAGGATGGGGGAAGATTAGAAAATTTTAGGTAGTTTTAAATTATCTTCATTAGAAGTGATGGAACCAAGGTTATAATTATTTGTATCAAGGTGCATGGTTTGTGGACAAGACAACCACAAATAAGATGACCTCAGTATAGTAAAAACTTACATTTGGCTTATTGAGGTAATTAATGTTTTGGTCAAATTCAAAGATTGGGCCAACCAATTTAATGGATTTTGATATAGGCTCAATCAAGTCCATATCTACATAAACCATGGGTCGAACTCGTAGGCTGGTCCATTTATCCAAGTTCTATTTATAGGTCACAGTGTTAATATTAAGTTGACATCAACCTTATAAATCCTATGCCATATAATTACTCCTTTAATATTATTTGTAATCATTTGTAAGGGATGAGGGATTCACCATCAATACTAATTACTTTTTACCATCAAGTTTCTATTGTTACAGTAATTAATTTTTTACTAGTATCATAGTTAATTTTTTTACTAGGGACTGATAACTAATTTTTACTAATAGATATTTACAATTTCTCAGATGAAAATCTTGGAGGATATGGTGGTTTTGGGTGTCCAAATTCTCATGAGTTTTTTATTAGGTTATTTTGTCACCTTGTGTGGTTATTATTAAAGTTAAAATAACTCATGGTTATAAATAATAACTACCAAGTTGGTTAGAAACTAACAACAACCAAGTGTCAAAATCGGGTTGATAATTAAAAAATGATTGAAACCTACATTATCCTATGTTTTAAATGATTTTTTCATTCAAGGAAAGGTGTTGGGATATGATAAACAACTTGGTTGCCCCATTTAGAGGGTAAAAATACTATATAAATAGAGCTAATGGTGATAGAAATGTAATATGATGAGTTAGAGTGAAAAATTTGTATATAGATATTGTTGGATTGAAGATTCATAAGGAGTAATGAAAGTGAATGTATTGTAATCTTGTATTTGAGGATAATACATGTTTGGTCTCTCTTCTTGGTGATTTTTTTTCAAAAGGGTTTCTCCACATAAATCTTGTGTTGTGAGATGATATTCTAATGGTTGTTGGTTTGTGTCTCTTTGTTGTTGTTATCTTATGGTGATGTTGTCTTTATTTTATTATTGTGTTAAGTTCATCTAAGGTTATTTTATTAAGCATGCTAAAGTGGTTGATTTAAGCATTATAAAGAAGTTGAATCTCTACATGGTAATTCCATATTAAAGTGGCTTGGTTTCATATTCGCATATAGTTTCATATTTCCATATTATAGTAGACTAAGTCTTGTATCTCACCAATTGTTATTATAGCATGAATGTTATTTGATGATTAAGAATTGGATTAGAGATTACCTTACCCCATTGCAACTTTCAAGCTTAACTATGGATATGGGATTTTTTGCGATGAGGCTTGGCTATTTATTGAATCACTATAATGTTTTTGGCAGTAAGTGTTGTACCAAATGAGTCACAATAATCAATGTTGACGAAAGAGCTTCCTATGGGTGCCTTTCTAGCATATTAGTGTTAGTCATGCTAGCTAGCAGTAAAGAGATCTAGGCTTTGACCTAGTTTGAATCTTTCTTTAGTGTTTGGGATTCCACACTCTCTCACTTTTTCCTTCACATTGGCTATTTAGGGCTTCAAAGTAGAGTAATTTCTAGATTCCCTTCTCAGTCTTGATACTTGGTAGTCATTTGTTGTAGTAGATTATGATGGAAAATGACTAAAATTTGGAAAGCATTCTAACTTGATTTCTTTGTCATTTTTTCCTTTCTTTGCTCCCAAAATTTTCAATATTGATTGACTAGATAATCAAATATCAAATACAAGATGGTTTATTTCCTTTGTTATTGTAAATGAAACTAATTTAAACTAAATAACTTATTTGCTATTTTCTTGTAAGAGAAAATTTCTCCAATTAATTAAACAAAAATGATATTGTAATTCAATCTACTAAGTTCAATACTTACTTTTCTTGTTGTACATACTATATCTACTCTAATAATTGTAATTCATTATGTTATTTGAAATCCAAAAGAGGCAACAAAATAACTTTCTACCCTTCTTGCAATAAGCAATTGTTTGTATATAAAATGTATTGTTTATAATTTTTAAATTAAATACAATGTTTTCATATTATATGCATATAACTTAACCATACTACTAATATATGAATGAACTAAATTAATTATTTTTTAAACATATTAAAAAAATAAAAAGCTATTAATAATACTTCAATAATATATTTAAAATAATTTATTTAAGAAATATATACTTATTTAAAATTTCAATAATTATATAATATTTAATTATTTTTATTAATACAATATTCAATCTGAGACATACAATTTTCCGAGTCTATAATATTAGTTTGGAGTTTTTGAATTTGATGGTGTAAATATTTTTCCATTAACATTTCAAATCATACTCCATGATCCATAAATTAAAATGAAAATAATTAAAAAAGAAAAATAATCTAGAAATTCCGAACAAATACATTAACCATTAATAATACTTTAATACTATATTTACAAATAATTTATTTAAGAAAAATATACTTATTTAAATTTCTAATAATTATATAGTATTTAACTATTATAATTAATATAATATTCAATCCAAACATAAAATTTTCAAAGTCTATAATATTAATTTGGAATTTAAAAATTTGACTGGATAGATATTTTCCCATCAACATTACCATTCATACCATTCATAGTATGTGATCCATCACTAAAATAAAAATAAAAATAAAAATAAATCTAAATCTAGAAACTTCAAACTGTAATTTTTTACATTTTAACAATTACCATAGACGACTTCGAAGTCTACAAACTGAATTATTGAAATACTAAAATTAAAACTTAGGCTGATAAAGACAGAGATTGACAAAATGTTATTATCGAAGTTGGGGAAAACGTTAAAAGGAAAACATGGAAAGAATCATTTTTCTTTTTCCTCTGGCGAAAACATTGATGGCAGCAATTATTAACTGATCAGCTTTTACTTTTATAACCGCTATCTGGCCTCTAATTCATATGGAGTCCGCTAATCCATAAGCATTTAATGGCTCTGAAGAACTAAAATAGACTTGGAAGTAACAAACTATAAACAAATTGCCATTTGTAGCAGAATACCCTGCGTTAATGATCCTCCTGAATTTCTAATTCTGTCATAGGCCATGGATATTTTGGCGGTAGGCCCGCCAGATTTGGTGTAGTCTAAACAATTTTTTTAGATATAAAAACACGGGTAAGTAATGAGGGTATTGTAAACCAGACAGTCTTCCTATAGACCAATGAGTAGGTGTTCAACATGGTATGTAGTCGGTCATTTGCCGATTTCAAGACTGCAACCACATAACTGAAGGTAAAATAATGAAACAAGAAGACAAAAACCATATTCATGCTTATAGTAACCGAGTCAATAAGTTTTTTAGCAGTTTGCAGAGATGCCTTGTTCAGAAATGTCAGTGGGGTTTTATTTTGTTTGCATTTCTATTAGGATGTAGCAGAGAGTTTCCTCGTGGGTTTAGGTTATGGTTCTTTTGTGTTTCAAGTAGCAGGTCGGTTTGTTATTTCTATGTGGGTGTTTTGTAGGAGACTTGCAGACTTGCATGGAGAGACAGGATTTGTCAGAGGAGATGGCTTGTAAGGCCTATAGAACCTTTCAAGGTATGTTTACAGATTGTTTATGTTAGTGTTCAGTTTTTATGTGAGTTTTGCAGTATTTGTTTTATGTATTGGTTTATGGAGAATCCAACTTTCAAAGTGTGCATTGTAGTAGCAGTTTTGAAATGGGTTATCCCTGTGTTTTTTTATGCATTGCTGTATGAAGAAAAGAACCCATCATCATATAGGTACAGTTTGTTCATATTAGTGTCATTTGCTTAAATGGGGTTTCCAAGTTTTGTTTTGTGTATTGGGTTGTGATTGTAGATACATGGTTATTGTGCTTGACCTTATTTTATACTGGACAAAAGTTTCATCTATCTTGTTCATCTAAGTTGGATGACTAATAGTCTCTTTGTAACCAGATTGTATTTAGCAAGGTGGATTTTGTGCCTAATAGTACTGTTGCATCATGGTGGAGCAAATGCAATCCCAACAGAAATGCAATGGACCAGGTGAAGGCAGGAAAAGAGTTAGGAACAATTTGGGCATGCCCATCAGTGAAAGAAATGCTGAACCAAAGGAGCATTTGAAGGTGCTGGAGGGGCAGATGTGCACATTGTTATGTAGCATCCGTGTGCAGCACCAAGCATTGGAGAGTGCTCAGTCTGAACTGGAAGCCGAGAGAAATGCTTCTGCAACTGCTATTGACGAGGCTATGAATATGATTTCTAAGTTGCAGGTGGAGAAAGCTCGGTTAGAGATGGAAGCCTCGCAGTTTCAAAGAGAAGCAGTGCAGAAAATGGCATATGCCGAACAGGCGTTGGCTTTTTATGAGAGTCTTCTGCTTTGTGCAGATGAGGAGATCAAGGCTCTTCAGTCTGAGATCCAAACCTATAGGCTTAGATATGGGATCTGTGATAATGAAACTACTGGTAATGTTGCTTCTTTGCCTGTGAGAGCTGATGCAGAAACAGTGGAGTGTTGTAAGTCTGATAGGATGAAGGTCCCCATTATTTCTGAGGATTTTGATGGAAGTAAAGGCAAAGCCCCAATGAGTTCGTCTCAGGAAGAAGCCTTAAACCAGGATTTCTCTGCTCAAACTGAAAATTTAGGGTGCAGGAACCAGGATTTTGTTGGTTTACAAGATGAGACCTTTGATAAAGAATGCGTGGAATGTGAAAAATATGAGGTTACACATGATGATAATCTTTTAGCATGGGATCAATTTCAGAAGCAATCTGATGCTTTGCACTGGAAACTGGCTGAGGATGGCTCCATAATAGATAAGACAGAGACCGTATGTAGCCCAACAGTTCTCAGAACAAGAGAAGAGGCCCCTCGAGAAGACAGGGAGTTGATAAAACATGTGATTGCTCCAGTTCAGGACAAAGTGGCTCAAGAAACATTTGAGACAAAAGAAGCGCCCCCAGAGATTGTGAAGAGACAACCTTTTCCAAAAAGTGCAGCATTAGCCTCATTCTCAAAGGCATTGATAGTGGGATTGTTTTTGGGAACTTTGAAGAAACTTATTGCAAATAGAAATTGATGCTCGTTGATTGGAAATAAAAGTAGATGCTGAAGAAAGGATTCACACAAACTTGGCACTTGTACACATGGAATCAACATCATGAGAGAGGAAAGCCCATTAAGCACGGTTATACAATCTGGTACTTTAATTGTTCTTTATGAATCCTACTGGTAAAACATGGCATGTAAGGTCTTCTACACTGATGTCTTCCTATGTAAATTCTGTGTAGATTGATATCACTGTTTGATTTTGTTGTGATGTATTTTGTAAGGTCTATACAGCAGAAAGGCAGAACACTTTTTCCATGCACTGTTCATCTCATTGATAAAACTTTATGGCAAATAAAGTTTTATAACTTGGTGCAATTACATGGAACTTGTACGTGGATCGTTATATCTGCTTAGTTTCCTTTGTGATGTATAACATTTTACACCAGATACTTTTTTAACTTCTATTTGGATGGATGATTATCACTCTGTTGTGATTGTGAGATGCACTGCAAACTACATCTGGAGGTGCTGCTTTTAATGATTGGTTATGACTGGTAAATCACAAGAGCTGGAGGATAAAATGTTAGATGAATTACTGATAAATTTTGGATCAAGATACTTAAGTTGTGGAATACTCAATTGATTAATTTCCTTCTTTTAAATTTTCACTTGTTTAAAGCTTGCTTTACTGTTGGTGGTAGTCAAAGCTGCATTTCTCTTTCCTCATTTACAGATCTTTTTGCGTTGTACCAGTCAAACTTACTGTTATGACTCCATCTATTTGGGTCAAAAACAGAATGGATAAATCAGGCGAAGGTTCTATAATTCATTATTTGTGTAGCCCCAATATGTGACCTCTTCTTATGATAGTTGCCTCAAACGACCATCATTTTTTCCCAAAACATTGGAGATAATGAAGGACCCTCACTTTTTCTTGTGGGTCCTCTTTAGCTGCACATTTTACTTTGGTCTTTTTACTGCATTGCATTTTCCTCCCACCCTAACAAACGTATAAGGGCAAAACCACTAAAGAAATGACATCTATGGAACTCTAAATCTTTCAAACCAGTAAATCTATTCTTTTATGTAGAGACTTAAATTAAATTTTTTAGGCATGAAAATTGAGGGGATTTTTCTTTTAAATAGTGGAGGAGAATGTACAAATATATTTTATATGAATGGCTGAAAATCAATATAAGTATAAACAGTTTCGAAAGAGCATAATTCAATCTGCTGAGAGTATTATAACAAAATTTTAATGTTGCTTACTTTATAAATTTTAATATGACAGCACACTGTAAATGCTGCTTACTTTATCAAAAACAAAATTTTAATATTGAACGCTCAAAAGATCATAACATCATATAATAGTATTTAACTATGGATCATAAAGAAACCAGTATTATTAAAGAATAAATTCACTATTCTCTTAGTACATGTCATTTATAAATTTCTGATTTTGATTCTCAAGGGTATTAGCTTTGAATTCAACACTCTTCCATCCACCATTCTCCAACACTCCTCCAAGTGCTTAGTCATGTGGCATTAAAAACCAATATTATTAAAGAGTAAATTCACTATTCTTTCAGTACATGTCATTTATGAATTTCTGAATTTGATTCTTAAGGGTATTAGCTTTGAATTCAAGATTGCTCCAACCACCATTCTCCAACACTCCTCCAACTACCATTCTTCAACACTCCTCCAACCACCATTCCAAATAAGCCTTGACACAAACAACATGATATGAGATAGAAATACCACCCAATGTTAGAAGACTCTCAAAATAAGCATTGATTGAATAAAGGATTTCATCATCACCATTAGCAATTTCCTTTCTTAAAAAGCTTATACTTGCCACCTACTCCAATAGATGTGAAACTAGGCGCAAGCCAACCATCTTGACCATAAACAACTTCTTGAACATCGATAGTGTAAACTTGATTTATTGACAAACTTTTTCACATCTTCCTTGTTTTTATGGATGTACACATCACCTACCAAGAAATAATAGAAATGGTGACTTCTCTCGAAAAGCTAGTTTGCAATCTTCATTGACTTGAAAGACATCCTTATTCCTCATAGCCCATATGAACCATAATATTTCAAAAGAATAGATAAGCTATTGGACAAAAATTTAGATAACAAACTATCATTGCAAATAGGACCAAAGACTAGATATCTATCCAATTAATAACACTTATTAGAATAGGCAAGCCAATAAGGTAGAAAGTATCCCCACACCAATCTAGAAAAATATAGTCATAAAACAAACAATAGAATGGTTCCAATTTAGGCTCAATAAAATAATAATTGACACCTACAACAAGCTTTTGATGCAACAACAACCAACCAAAAAAGAACTTTTTAGGTTCCAAAACATCAAACATCAAACTTTTAAACTTCCTAGGCTGCATATTTGTTGGATCAAACAACCCTCATAGAGAATTCACCCAATATAACCAATATTAGAAAAGGAACACAAAGAATAAATATGTTTAGTAGAAACTTTCAACAATTGGCAATCTCCAACCCAACTAGCAATAAGCTACATTTCCTCTTTAGACCAAAAAACCTTAGTGTAGCAACCATTTATCCTTGACCTTTGTAGAAGAGTATTTGTTCTCTTTTGCTCCTCAAGGATATGAAACCTCTCTTGGAGAAGTACTGAAAGTAGTCCCTCCTCCCCTAAGGTATGGTCCAAAACACAAAGTCCTTTGGAATTTCATTTTTTTCAAAACAACTTCTAGTGCTAGTTGAAGGAGTATTCTTATGTCAAAGACCTCCACCAAATAGACTTGAATGCAAGGACATGTCCTCTATTCTTTGAAAAATCTCATTCTCTCAAGTAAAATATGTAACAATAGTTTAAGCCTTCCATACTGAATTGAAAATAAGGGGACCATAAGACCTTATTTTCATTTTGCCCAAAAAAATGTACTAAGTGTGCGACCTAGACCACTAAGGCCTCTTTTTTGGAGTATAATTAATATTATGTCTAAAATTTGTTTCATTCCCCTATCTCCTTTGGTTTTGTATGTATAGATCCCAAAATATTATATGCCTATTCTTTTTACCTTTCTCATTTGACCATAAAAAAACCTTACCAACTTATTCATTAGGTTCATATGAGAGGAGCAAACTAGCCAACATGATGAGTATTAAATTGTAAATGAGGATAAAATCTTTTAACACACTTGAAATCTACCTACAAAAGAAATAGATTGCCCCCACTATTTAGAGACTTTACTATTAAATTTATTCATCACCCATCCCCACATTTCATTAAAAAAAGATTTAGGGAAAAATGGATCTCTAGATATTTAATTAGATAATTAGGGCCACCTCAACTCCATCCTTTATCAACAAACAACCTAAGGGAAGATTCTTCTCAACTTAGAATATTGGATTTGTGGATCACAATTTTAGAACTAGAAGTAAGGTACTACACCTCCAACCTATTATTGATATTTACAAAGTTCTCTTATTCCAACAATGAGAAAAGAGATGTACCATCAACAAACTACAGTTCCAACAGTGATTCCTCATTAGAGAAAAAATCCATTTCATAGTAGGACCCAAGGAGCAATCTCTAAGAAAAAAATGAATTGTTTTAGCAACAATAACAAATAGTGAGGGGTAAAGTAGGCATCTTCACCTTATAGACCATTAACACTTGCATGCACTAAGGCAACCTTAAACAACACATTAACACACCTATAGAAAGTTTACCAAAAATCCATTGCCCTCAAGACTATAAGAATGAATAGGAATGCAATACAATCACAAGCCTTTTTAGAGTCAATGAGGATCATGCACACATTCCATTAGACATCTTGACCCAATTCATCCCTTCCAAACTAGTCAAAAGATTGTCCAAAATATATCTATTTTCTATAAACCATGTTTGAGTAGGAGAAATGATCAAGGATAAAAAATTATGAACCATCTTAGTCAGTTCCTAAAGAAAATATTTTAAATGAAACATTTAACAAGGTTATAGGCTTTCAATTCTTGATTAAAGAAGTATCCCCTTAGGTAAAAGATTGATCACCCCCTTATTAATGTCACTGCCTAGAGATCTAACATAAATGGCTTCTTTACAACTTCAAGCAAGTAGCATGACTAATCCAATCCTTGTTTGCTTTGTAAAGTTTTGTAGGCAATTCATTAATACAAGGGTCTTTTCATTAGTGAGGGAATTAATTGACCTCTTAATCTCAAAAACTAAAATATCTTCTTCCAAAAAATCAACAAATTTATAGCAAGTTTACAGGGAAGAACCTTGGAAACAATATCTAACTTTGAATACATCATGACCAAACTTTCTAAAAGAGAAAAGATAATTGTAGAATGATTGAAAAGATCTCCTAATTTCAAACCCTTTCACTAGAATCCCTCCAACATTAACGACCGAGATTTTTCCTTGACATGTTTAATCTTCAAAATTTTAAAAAATAAATTGGTCCCCTTGTCTCCTAATAGGAACTAATTGAGCCTTCATCTCAATTTAGCTCCTCTGGCCTTATAAAATTGATCACACCTCAATTTTGGCTTAACTATCGTGGCATGTTTTTGGAGGTCTTCATTAAAGGGTGTGCATTGTAGTTCACAATCAGCTCCAAGAAGGTCTTCTTGTAGTTTTCTACACAATTCAACTCTCTTTTTTGCTTTATATCTATCAAAAATTCTAAGAAATATCTTATATGCACCCATTGCCTTATTTTCCTTTAAAATTTGACAACCTTCAAAGAACTTTTGAAAATTAAAAATCCACATACTAAACAAGGTGTTATTACATGGAGGATCTTTTAGGTTAGTAGTGATGATGCTTAGATTATTGATTCATGTTGCTCCTATATATGATATAACTTTTGATGGAGGAAACATTTTCCTTGGAGACAACAGTATCAATCAAATTATTGGTAAAATAAAGGTATAGTTTCATTTCAACGATGTAAGGGTTAAAACCTTTATGATATTTTGCATATTATAGGACTTGCAAAAAAAAAAACTTTGTGTATTCAAGTTAAATGATATTGGCTTGAACGTGACATTTAACAAGTCTAGTTATAGATTGCTAAGAGGGAATTTTGTGCTTTCTAGAAAATCTCAAAGTAAAATGTTCTTTAGTTTGAATGCCTCCACATTTTGTAGTTCTACCAATATAATCAACACTAAAAATACATGTATATTATGACAACAAAATTTGGATCACATGAGTGAGAATGATTTTAAGACCATTGGTAATTCAAAGTTGGTTGAATATTTTTCTAATTATTTTATTAGAAAAAATGATTTTGTGAGCATTGTGTGTTTCAAAAACAAAATAGATCTTCATTTCATGTTATAAGTAATATAGTCAAGTTTTATTCTAGGAATCATTTATTCAAAAGTGTTTGATCCAATGGATGTGGGTTCTATGAGTAAATATCGTTATCATATTACATTCATTGATGATGCTTCTAGATACACCTAGATTTATTTTATTTGTTCAAAATATGAAGTTGTCACTAAGTTTAAGGAATTTAAAGCCTTACTAGAAATAAATAAATTATAAGATAAGGATGTTCAGATCTGACAATTGTGATGAATATTTCTCCACAAAATTTGATAAATTATGTAAGCATGTAAGTATTTTTTATTAAAATACCACACCTTAAACTCCCCAACAAAATGGGGTATCAAAAAGAATGAATCAAATTTTAATGGAAAGAGCTATAAGTATGCTAAGTGATACACAACTAATGCAACAAGATCAATGCTTTTGGGAAAGGCTTTAAGTACTACGTGTTTGATTAATCAATATCCTTGTTCAACTCTTGTTGATAAAAATTCTTATGGAGTTTAGATAGATAGGAAACATTTAGTTTCACATAGGATATTTAATTGTGAGGGTTATGTTCGTGTGCCTTAGGAAACATGATCTAAATTAGATCCAAAAGTTTGGAAATGCATCCTTGTTGGTTATAGTGAGAATGTTAAAAGTTATAAGCTTTGAAATCTTCTAACTTAGAAAATAATATTTTTAGATAAGTGATGTTTAGGGAGTTTGAGCTTATTTAGGGGGAAAACAATGAAAAGAAAAAGATAGAATAAAAGTAGTGCACTTCAAGACAAAAATAGAAAAATAGAAAATTTGTAACAACCCCAGTGTTGTACTCATAAATGTTTTCAATGTTTTCACCTCGAGTGAATAAACCATGATGTCATAACATAGCAATAAATTGTTTTCTTTTCCACAATGAAAATTACATGCACATTTGAAATAAATACTATTTCAAACTTCCGTTGCATTTCATTGTAATTTCACAAATATTTTCATAACATAGATTTCATATTGAATAAACTCAAGTTTATCATTCATGATTACCTCCTTCTATATAAATGGGTACATGATATACACATAGCTCTTTTGAGCTTCATTTGGCAATAGATATACAAACTGGTCTTGATGCCTCCATAATGGTGCATACAATTTGGATTTCCCTGTTCTCTGGTGCATACACTCTAGTTGTCCCCAATGCTGGCGCAAACATCCACAAATGTCGACCACCAACTAATGAGGAGAAGCATCACTCAAGCGCTTTTCTACCAACCAATGACTCAAATGTGGTCCCTCACACATCTTTCACATATGATAAGATGACCATACCCTTTGAGGAAGAGATTGGTTGGTAAACCTCATAACAATAGTCTATTTGAGCTTAGTGTTGTCTCCTACAAACTAGAACCTAATCATACGTTCGTTTCTCTGACGAGTATGAAAATCCTAAACTAGAATGCATAAGAGGAACACAGTGAAACTGACAGTGTAAACAGTGGCAACTTACACTACTTTGGCCAAAGTATTCTCACCTAGTACTTCGAGTGATAGTCATCCTATTCACATACACTACCTTAAATTCGTTTGGATTATGACCGTTCTTATACTATGCTTAGGTAATTTCCTTCCATAGGTAATCCCTAACCTCAGAAATAACCTAATCCCCTTTTCCCAAACATAATGGTATCTCTACTAATAAAGCCTAAGCATAAGTTACCCCCTTCAATGGATATTCCAATCCCAAGTATAACATATGAGCTTTTCTAGTTTACAAAGTAACTTTGCATAAACAAGCTATCCGCTTCAAAAGACAACCTAGTCCCAAGTATAACTTTATAATCTAAAGTATAGCTACATAAGCTTCATCTACTCATAGATTAAATATTCATAAGTAACTGACTCCAATCAGTAATATATCACATTAATAAGTAATTCTCAACAATAATATATCCACATCAATGAATGAACTCAATCAAAGAATATTCATATCAATAAATCTTAACCTAAGGCTTCATCCTTTAATCGAATAAACTTCTCGACCCAAATAGGTTATTTTGAACCCAGGGTTTCATTCGAGTGAAAAGTAATGATCAAGTGATCATACAAGTTTAGATTATTGATGTGGTTTGCATGGCATCACATCTTGTCTTATCTTTTATACCATTACTATGGCTATATAGCTAAACCTTATCATCCCCAAGGTTTCCTAGCATAATTAGATAACAGTGGCAAGTCGCTTCATGACATTGACATATTTCACATTATACATGTAGTCTAAATTATCTATGTATAGATCATCAATATCTACTTCTCATATAGGGTAAATAGGAGTAATAAGACACTTCCTTTAAGCTAATCCTATTTCATCATTCCTGGTATATAATACCAATGATAAAGAAGCACTCCTATTATGGAGTAAATACAAACACTTCCATAGAAAAGCCTAAAACAACTTCTATTCCTTTTCATAAGAAAATACTATGATTCACTATTGCAAGCATTCTCAAGCAATCCCAATTGAAGCAATCAAGCTCATTCTTTCATAATAAAAGGCAAATAAAAGAAGATTAGATCTTCATGCCTGTAATACGCTTAACCAATTGACCGACTTGATGCTCAACCTTCCACCAACAACTCATTAGCTTACTTTACCAACTCACAACAATTCCTCACTATAGCATCCTACTCAAGATAGCACTATACTCTCACAAAATAACTCTATCTCTCACAAATTGTAGCTCTTAGAATATTTGCAGCAGAATAGATTTACAAATTAGTGCATCCCAAATGAGAGAACTAGCTTCTTTATTTATATAGAAACTTGAGACATTGCAGCCTACAGAAAAGGCATGCCAGTCGACACCTTTCTTCATGCAAGTCGACTCACTTCATACAACTAAAAGGTGGCAAAAATCTGAGTGTAAACTCAACATATTATCCTATAGATTGACCCATTTAATTGACAACATCGAAAGATTGGTTCAAATGTGCACGTGCTCAAATGATGACAATCGACTTGCATCTAAAATAAACTTCTATAGGAAATAGAGCTTTCATATTTTGTGCCATGTTGCAACCAACCTCCCTATCTGTTTGGCTCGGTTTCTCTCCTTGAAATACTCTACAATTTATAGGCAATATTCATACAAATTCAACTTGGTCATAATTTATTTCATTGCTAGGGAAATGATGAGTCGACTCTCCTTTATAGCGTTTCAATCTTGTTAATTTAGCATGTTTCATGTTGTTGCTTTATCCCACTCTCATGCGTTTGAATCACTTTATAATACAACTCATAAATATTCCATCGCTTTATATAAAAGCATCCAAGTTTAAGTAATTTGTTGTTTATAATTTAAAGATGCATATTTTCATATAGCATCGACTATGGTTTACTTCCACGTTGGCCTTTATTGCTACACATTACTTTGCATATAAATCGACCTTTATCTTATATCATCATATGAATTATTCGGCCTATAATACTTTCATAGCATATATATAATTCAACCTCTATTTAATACCATGTATATATAAATATATATTTATATATGTACATACACACACATACACACACATATATATATATATATGCTAGTAAATAGCATTAACGCTATATCACATATATATGTATATGTATATGTATATACATATATCCCATGTCAATCAAGTATATATTCATTTGATATATAGAAATGAATAAAATCAAGTTAGCATTCATATAGTGATAATATCGACTGTATATATATATATATTCCTCTATGTACATATATACATACGTATACATATGTTGATACATCCATATGGAAATTTTCGTTTGTCAAACATACGTATGTATCGACACATGTATACATATGGATATATGTATCGACACATGTATACATATGGATATATGTATATATTTTGTATATATATACACACACATTCAATAGCACAATTAAGTACATACACAATTACTATCTTATTGATAGGAGATATATGTGTGATGTAGTTATACATATATACATACATGTCATTTGATCCTTACAATAATACCATACTCATAAGCAACCCGTTCATAATCGTGCATAGGTAAATCTACCTATGTATTCTCATGTACATGCTCCTTCATGCATATGGTCCATCGTTGACATGCATATGCTTGAGCATATACATAAATTCACATATGTTCACCTCACCAATTAAGCATAGTAATATAAGGGAGAAATCATAAGTTCCAAACATATAAACATCATCCAAGAATGCACTCAACAATAATCAAGACCCTTACTAATGCAAACCTATCATACTAAGGATGAAGTTAACCAATTCCCAACACAATAACTTGACTCAACAATTCTAATGTGAGTGTGTGTATAATCTCATATAGGTTTCATAAAGGTTATCCGACCAATCGCTTCTCCTGAGTGATACTTCCCCTCCACTTAGAGGATTGAACCTATCCCTACAACCGACTTAGCACATTTGCAATGGTAGTTAGACGTTCATAATAAATCTATATGCATCATAAAACTTAAGAATATTCATATATTAATACATGTTCATCATCAATGTAAACATAATTACTCTTCCAAGGCAATAATACCTTAATACCTATTTCAGTATTCCATTTATTTTACAAACATATCAAATCATGATTGTATTCACCATCTTATCTACCCGTGAAGGTAAAAGTAAATCAGTAACAACAAGACGAGGTGTGACAAAAATCCACATGTGGAAGAACAATTACATGGATCAAAGGATGGAAAATAAGAGTAAATATGAGATTATAGATGATGATGTGTAGGATGAGGACACAAAAGACCAAGTAGAGCGCACTACTTCTACTTTGAGGAGATCTACAAGACAAAGAAATATAGTTGATAAGTATAGGCCACTAGATTTCTATTGTGTATTTTTTTTTTGAGTATTGAAAGGAACCTAGATCTTTTAGGGAGGCTTTCTTCAAAGGATAGTGAGTCTTATATGCATGCCACGTATGAGGTAGCCTTGGATAGTTATGCCACCTAAGATGTTGTTAGTTTTTCAAATTGAAGAAAGACCATTGGTTGTAAGTGGGTGTACACAAAAATAAATTCAATGCAGACATTTGGTTAGAGTGGTACAAGGCTAGACTAGTGCCCAAGGGCTACTCCTAGAGAGAGGGAGTTGATTTCACTTGAAAATTGCTATCCTATTGCTAAGTTATCTTCTATTAGATTCTTTTTATATATTACTACAACTTATATTTTTGAAATTGAGCAAATAAATGCTAAATCTCTTTTCTTGTGTGGGGGTCTTGAGGAGTAGATTTATATGTGACTCCCTAATAGTTTTATTGTGAAAGGGGATATAATATTTGGTTTATAGGTTGAAACGATCATTGTATGGTCTATACTAGTCATCAAGAATGCGGTATCAAAATTTTAATATCTTTGCATTAATTTTGGGTTTTGTTAGGGGCAAGAAAGATCATTGTGTTTATGTTAATATTATCAAGATGATTTGATTGCAATAATTTTCTTGTGTGGATGATATGTTGTTTATTTGTAACAACAAGGTGATGATTACATAACTCAAAACTTAGATTTTTGGCACATTTGACATGAAGGACATGGGGGTCGAAGAATGTATTCTTGGGACAGAGATTAGTGGGGATTGGATACACATAAAGATTTGGTTGAGCCAGAGTCAGTAATGTGGATATCATTTTACAATGATTTAGTATGCATAATTGTAAACCAATGAGTACTTGATTTCCTATTTGTACTAAAATTACTTTAGACATGTTGCCTAAATTGGATGATGGTTTTGATGGGATGTTTAAAATTCCTTATGCTAGTTTTGTTCATAGTTTGATGTTTGCAAAGGTTTGCACTAGACTAGATATTGCCCAAGTCGTAGGAGTTTTTGAGTAGGTTTATATATAACATTGGTAGATTGCATTCAAATTTTCATTAAGAAGGTGTTTAAATATTTGCATTGAACTTTTGATTATTATTTGTGTTATCATGGTATTGATGATGTGGATAATTAATTGGATATATAAAAATTTGTTGATATAGATTGGGCAAGTGACTTGGATAGTCGAAGGTCCACTAGGAGCTATGTGTTTTCTTTGTTTGGAGGTACAATGAGTTGGATGAGTAAACAATATTTATAAGCACCATTAGATAGAAAAAATAGACATAAAAGGGAGATAAATTTTTAGTTATCAAATTTCAATCTATTAATTTCCATAAGTCCAAGTTCAATTGCATATGGTAGTCTACTTCTGTAGTTGCAAATATCAATCCCATAAGCATAAATTTGAATCAAATTGAAACATAATCAAATTATAAATTCTTTAGTACTTGTTTACACATGGTCCTAAATTTTAACACATTGAAAAAAATCCCTAACATCTTAAACAATATTATTCCATTTCCAAATCTAAATTAAGTATCACATTTATTTTTTAAAATTTCATAAATTTAATTCTACATTTTATTTTGAAGTATAAATCCGAGGCTTTTACAATTATTTTATTACACTGAAGACGTATCCTATTTAAAGAAGAGTAAGCTAAAATTGTCAATCAATGGTTGGTATCGTCTGTCGTACCATGTAAGACGATTGCAACTCTTTCAACCATTGATTCAATTTTCATAATATTTTACCTGCAAACTATGATCCATGTAGTTCACAATGCTGTACAAATTGATTTCCACATCTAATCTCATAATGAAGAAATCTACCTGACATCTTGTGGCTCAATGAAAATGAACTGAATTTTAATGTATGCGTCTAATCTCAAGTAAAAAAAATCTCCCATTGGCTTGTATGCATTTCATATTTGCCTGTAGTTATGATTTTAGTTGTATTCGGTCCTTTAAGAAGAATGTTGGTATGAATGCTATCAATTAACCATTCCCTTAAGCTACCCTCCATCACCGGCTTCAGTTTCCATGAATAGATTGGGCTATGAATCGACCACACTATCAACTAGCTTTAGAGTTGGAAATTTGCATTGATTTAAAACCTCTAGCAATTCTACTTCTAACAGGTAAGAAACTTGGATTTTATCTTTGTATGTTCAAAAAATCATGCTTTGTCTCCATTTTGTATTGTTGTAGAATATCTTACATGATGTTGCACTGCAAAAAAAGTTTATATTGCAATAATATGTCTATATGCTAAATGTTTTATATTATAATTTTTCAAACTTTCTAAATCTTTTCCATTTTTTTGAACTTAACAAGGAAAGTGATATCAAAAAATTATTCAAACCGAAAACTCTTACAATAAAATCAAACCAAAGAAAATCAAAGTTTTTAATTATACCAACATTTGCACTAGACATCGCAAGATTCCCTAAATGCCCTACCACCGTAACAAATATCACCTGCAACTACAAGCTATATTGTAAGAAACTCACTGACACCATAGGCCCTACTAGCTAGCATTGTTTCTTTATTTCCTCTCATACTACAACTCCATTGTACTTCACTTCATCCTTCTTATCCCCAAATACAACTATGTCCTCCTTCACGAGAAGTGGATGTATCATATCATTTTCATTTCCATTGCTATGAATTGAATCACCTCTCTCCATGGTTGATTCAAACGAAAAAATTAAATTCTACCACCTTATAAGCCAAATTGTAATAAGAATAGGAATCATCTGTTTGTAAAAGAGAGATGAAAAACACATTTTAATCTTAGACTTTATCACAATGTTTGAATATTCCTTCAATGGTGTTTAGATTCAATATTTGGCTAGGCGTGCCTCTGAGTTGTTTATGTCCTCAACACCCTAGACTAGTCTCCTTAGATTATGAAACTACCCAAAAGATATTCGGAAGCCTATTGAATTTTGAGCAAGCCTTACATAGGTAACATACACAGCCTGACATAAATGGTACTTGAACTCCTTCACCCCTACATCTTTCCAATATGTTAGTGCATAATTTTTGTGTGGATTTATTGCCACAACCAACACAAATCCTACTTTATCACATACTCCAAAACCAATCATTTGCTTCCCATGACCCACCCATGGAGTCAAAGAATGCGAAGATCATTCTATTGAAGCAGTTGAAGTAAGATCTGAGAATGTTGAGGCAGGAGTAAGAGAGAATGTCTCGTATCTTCCAACTATAATATATTTTGTGTATACTCACAATGTCTCCCAACAAGAGCTTTGCAAAGGGCATTCCTTTGACTGCTTGTTGTGAAGACAGGAAAAACCAACCGGAATCAACTATGCTTACTGCAGACTTCAATCCTCTTGTGAATGTTGTTGCCTGCACACCCATCACACCATTAATTTCAACACTAACCCATTCTCAAACATGGTTATGGAGTCTTTGGATAAAATCCTGCATGACAATGAAAACAATGAGACCGTGCAAGTGCCATGTGTCTACTCCCTACTAGGTTCCACCTATTCTTTATCATGTTGTAACAACCTCGATGTTCTGCTTAGTAAAAATTCCAAAGTTTTCATTCAAGTGAATTATCCATGATGCCACAACATAGCAATACAAATTTTCTTTTCCATAATGTAAATTATATGCACATTTGAAATAAACACTATTCCAAACTTCCATTGCATTTCACTGTAATTTCACAAATATTTACATTAAATAGATTTCATATTGAATAAACTCAAATTTATCATTCATGATTACAACCTTCCATATAAATGGGTATAAGATACATACATAGCTCTTTTGAGCTTCATCTAGCAATAGATATACAAACTGGTCCTAATGTCATTGCATTGGTGCATACATTCTAGATGTCCCCACTCCTCGATGCATACACTCTAGTTGTCCCCAATATTGGCACAAACATCCACAAACCTTGACCGCCATTTGATGAGGAGAAGAAGCATCACTCAAGCACTTTTTCTGCCAACCATGAACTCAAATGTAGTCCCTCGCACATCTGCCACATATGACAAGATGGTTGTACCCTTCGATGAAGAGATTGGTTGGTAAACCCCACAAAAATAGCTTATCTAAGATTATTCTTGTGTCCTACAATCCAAAACCTAATCATACGGTCATTTCCCCTACGAGTATGAAAATCCTAAACTAGAATGCATAAAAGGAACACAGTGAACTGATAGTGTAACCAGTGGCAACTTACACTACTTTGGCCAAAGTATTCTCACCCAGTACTTTGAGTGACAGTCTTCCTATTCACATACACTTATATAGCTCAGTTTAGATTACGATCGTTCATATACTATGCTTAGGTAATTTCCTTCCATAGGTAATCCCTAACCTCATAAATAACCTATTCCCCTTTTCCCAAAACACAATGGTATCTCTACCAATAAAGCCTATGTATAAGTTAATCGCTTCAATAGATATTCCAATCTTAGGTATAACATATGAGCTTTTCTAGTCTACAAATTAACTTTGTGTATACAAGCTATTCTCTTCAAAAGACAACCTAGTCCCACGTATAACTTTATAATCTAAAGTATAGCTACATAAGCTTCATCTAATCATAGATTAAATATTGATAAATAACTGACTCCAGTCAATAATATATCACATTAATAAGTGGTCCTCATCAAGAGTATAGCCACATCAACGAATGAACTCAATCGAAGAATAGTCATATCAATAGATGATTCCATTCGAGAGTGTAATCTCGTTATTCAAAAGAGTAGAATCTTGTTAACCATATGACTTCATATCAAGAGTGTAAAGCAACTAATCAAATACCAAGTCTAACTCAATAGGTAATCCCACGTATGTCTCCAAACATATAGTATCTCATAAACTCAAGTGATCTACTTAACCACATAGGTGGGTCTCAACCTTAGTATACCTTAATCCCAGATATAATCTATAATCAACAATCAGTCTGATTATGTAGGTTAATCTAAACCTAAGTATTTTAAACAAAGCTCAACTAAATAATCCATCCAAATAGGTTATTCTCAACCTATTGGTTCCATTAGGTAATCAAATATATACTCTAACCTAATGGATAATTCTTAGCCTAGGGTTTCAATCATTAATCAAATGTACTTCTAGACCCACATAGGTTACTCTCAACCTAGGGTCTCATTTAATAGTCAAGTAATGATCAAGTGATCATTCAAGTACATATTATTGATGTGGTTTGTATGAAATCACATCCTAACATATCTTTCATACCATCATTGTCGATGTATTGCTAAACCTTTTCATTTCTAAGGTTTCCTAGCATAATAAGCTAATAGTGTTAAGTCACTTCATGATATTGGTACATTTCACATTATACATGTAGTGTAGACTATCTATGCATAGAAACATTGTCAGAATCCCCATATAGGGTATCTCAAAGTAATAACCTAATAAATAGGTTTCTCAAGCATGCATCAAATGAGATCATGCGAGTAACTATGTATCAAATAACTTCTCAAGCTATTCATGTTTATCAATCCTCGTATGCAATATTGATGATAACATTCTCTCCTTGATATGGAGTATATAATGACACTCATAAGGAAATCATAGCTACATGATTCTTTTCCTTCCATAAAAAAATAGATCATTTATCTATTCAAGCAATCTATTGCGATTCCTTGGAGAAAACAATCAAGACATTCAATATTTTAGGGGAATAAGTAAACATTAAGAGGATAGAATCCCATGCTTTTTTACGCTATATTCTAGTTGACCTAGCTGGTTCTCTACTTCGTTCCTTTCCCAAGATAGCTTGCCAACCTTCTCCTAAAAAAAACTTAAAACCACTCAGTGCAATAACTCGCAATAACCTCCCTCTCTATGCTCTCACAAAATAACTTTGTCTTAGGAAAATATAGCTCCAAAATAGCAGCAAAATGAAACTATAGAATGTGCGTCCCAATGAGAAAGTTGGCTCATCTATTTATACTAAATAATGAGACATTGATGCCTAAGGAAATGGTAAACCAGTCGACACCACTCCTCCATGGAGGTCAACTCATCTCACACAACAAAAAGGTGGTAGCATTATAAGTAAATACTCAACTTGGTATTCTACAGATCAATCTCCTCGTTTGACAACAATATTTGACTAAATCAAACATGCACGTGCTCTAAAGATGAGATTAAAATTGCAAGTATGGACGACTTCTAAATGAAACAAAGTATTTATAATATGACACCAAGTATTCACTTACTTTCCTATTTGCATGCTTGTTGTCTACATAGTCACTAACTCAACTTCTACGTATTGCACATTTGACTTGGTCATTGCTTATACTATCAACATTATGCAAATTAGTCAATATTATTTGCAATGTCTCCTTGCATATTCGACATGTTTAAACAACATGTTTAATACATAAGTGTTGAATATTTCCTTATGCATTTCCACGCATAGCTCATTTCCAATTTAATGTATTTTATTTTGTTTTACTCAACGTGTGGCATAAGCATAAAGCATCCAAAGTGATGTGTAAACATATATCCTGCACAATATTACGCATTATACATTTGTAATAATCGACCTCCATGTATTCTATGATTCAACCTTATATATAAAACACACACACACACACACACACATATATATATATACACACACACACACACACACACCTCTATATAAGAATTTAATGCTTACGTGTATATATGTATATGCATATATATGCACATCCATATATATATGTATATTCTATAACAATACGATAATCACATTATCCATTTGATACTCGAATGATTATGACCATATAATTATGTTCTCATATAACATCATATTAATACCAATATCCGTATATGCATAATTATACATATGTCGACATACTCATATGGACATCCCATTATATCTCACATATGTGTATATCGACATATGCATATATCCCAAATAGACATTCAACCACATAATACATTCATATCCTCATTGATAGACATATACATTAAGCGTACGCATATATATAATTGATTCCTTGTGCATGTATACTCATAAGTATTTCTACTTACATATAAATGCACATACTTATGCTCTCATGCACAGATCGACACACATATATATATATCCATAAACATGTTTACAATTAATGTTTTTTATGTATTGACAGAAAGTTCAAAGATCCATTCACGATAACTAGATCAAGCAATCAAAGAAACCAAATAATTTTCCCAAACATTTGAACCTATCCTCAAAGGTTACTTACTTGGTTCAACCGGCCTGACTCATATGAAATAATTAATTCCAATAAGCCAAGACTAAGATGAAGGGTTCACTTACTGAATCTAAGCTGACTCGATTCTTCTAAACCAAGTTTGGGTTGTGAGTGTGTGTAAGCTCAGTTAGGTTTTATTTATGGTTACCTAACCAATCACTTCTCTTGAGTGATACTTCTCCTCCCTTCCGGAGGATTGAACCTATTCGTTTAGTACAACACCAAGGTAGTCAGACATTATAATAAATCCACACACATCTTAAAACATTAGCATATTCATATAGCAATACATGTTATTCATCAATATAAACATAATTACTCTTCCACAACAATAATATCTCAATACCCATTTCAATATTCTATTCCTTTGTAGAACATATCAAAATCATGATTACATTTATCCTCCTATTTACTCGTGAAGGTAAAAGTAACTTAGTAACAACAAGACAAGGTGTAACAAATGTGAAGTGGGGGCACACATTATTTACTTTAATAGTTATTATATAAAACACTTAATGCTAATTAAATTATTTACCAGGTTTGACCAATTCTTTACACTTGGTTTTACCGTCACAAAAATCGCTTGGAAATTCATCTAAATAGTTAGAGATCTTTGAAAAAGAAGAAAAACTTCAAACCCTTAAAGAAAGCCCTTACATGACTGGAATTAGCTCATTAATTGGTTATTTCTTCAATTAAAAAAACAATTCGTGTTCTTTGTTTTTATTCTTCTTGGTCCATATTAAACTCTGCAAACCTTAGGTTTATATGGTTTATATAACCTATCCTTTAGAAGCTACATTTTTCTATTGTTTATTTCTAGACTGTCCTGAACCATCCATCTAGATTTTATTGTTAGTTATTTTTTGTTCAAACTTGCCTCAGGGTGCTCAAGTGAGATGTATTAGAACACATTTTCATGAATTAGAGATATTTAAAATTTGGTAACACAAGGTTTGTCACCGGTTTTGAACAATATGACGTATAGCTAAAAAAAAATGCGTAGTTATTTTTGGCTATGCAATTATATAGTATATAACAATGTTTCTCTTATTTATAAATACAATTATTTTAACTTGAACAGTTATATATGATATAGTAATGTTACTATTATTTACAAATTATATAATTATTTATTTAAACATTTTAATTATTTCTTTCTTTTTCTTTTATTTACAATAATACTTACATTTTATTGTAGGATTTTTGATTTATAATTATCTTTCTTGCATTAATATTTGAAATAGCATGTTTTTTACATTTTATTTTTTTAATTAAAAAATAATAATTTACATCTATTATAATTGTTTGATTTTTTTTCTTATACTTTTATTTATTCATTTCTCTCAAGAAATGGCTAGACATTCAAATAATAATGCCATCATTCAAATTTCTAGCGAAGATACAACCCGAAGTATGCATACCCCCTTCATTCCAATGGATTCTACACACATGCTAGCAGAGTCGTGCTCATCTATCAATAAGTCAAAATGCCTTGGAAATGGTGTTCAAAATCTTGCTTCAATCGTTTCAGCTAGCTGCCATGCAGTTGTATGCAAGTTCAAACTTGGGTTCTAGACATCATCCATCGTTGAAGCAATGGATATAAAAAAACTTCAAGAAACATTGTCAACATATCAAGACAGCTGTGCAAAACTTGAGGGGCTATGCACTTTCCTTAGGGAGGCTTGGTATGCTCACCACTACCAAACTGACGTAACCTCCTCTATCATCCATGCATATGAGATGTACTTGCAAAATATGTGACTGATAATTAATCATTTTACTATGCATAGAAAGTTGTTACTATTTACCTACTATGTAACCTCACGTAAACAAAGATGTTACAATTTTATTACTATGTAACCTCATGTAAACAAAAGATGTTACACTTTTGTTACTATGTAATCACACGTAAACAAAGATGTTACTAATTTGTAATTATGTCACCTATCTATACATAAATATGTATATTCTATATGCAATTAATATAGACACTTTTTATGTCCATCCTCCTTTTGAAAAAGTGTTCAATCTGAACTTACTAATGCCTATTTTCACCTTACAAGATCAAAATGATACTACTTTTGTATTAAATCATTATGACACAAAAAAGTTTCAATATTCACTTGTAATCTTACTATTATCTTACATTCACTTGCACTTAATTTGATTTTTCATCTCACCAAACACTTAAAGAACATTACAATAACTATATGTATGCCACCTTGTTTATCTCACCTTTACTTTTCCATGTTAGTTTGCAAAGATAAAATATCTAAAATAAAGTTGTATTTTTATTGCATCTAAATATATATCTTTGATTTCACTTATTGTAGGGTCCATTCATTTCTCACATACACTATGTTCCCATTGGTGAACATCTATAAAACTACTCTACCAAAGGTGGCCCTGAATTTAATTAAATTTTAAACTTCAATATAGTGGTTTTACTTGGTTGTTTTTCAAATGATAAACATGTCTATTGTTCAATATAGATACATTCCAGTTCGAAGCAATCGTGTGACAATCTTGCAACAAAAAATGATATTTCTATCTATAGTACCATGCTTACACAATGAACTATTTTTACAACATTTTATATATATCCAAAATGTATGTTTACACACATTTACATTTTAATATCAAGTTAATTACATACATTTTATAATTACAAATTAGCATTCCACCAACATTCTATAAATATCTAAAATGTATTTTAACACACAATTACATTTTAATAACAAGTTATTTGAATTGACCATGAGCTAATGTTGCAAGAAAAAGCATATTTATATTACATGTAATATTGTGTTCATTTGCATACATTTTTTACTTCAATTTTACCATTCCAAGAAAACTATGTTTTCAGCATTCTATATATTTCTAGAATGTATGTTTGCACATATTTACATTTTAATATCAAATTGAAGTTCCCTTCATTTATTTAATCATTTCATTTTCATTAACTTCTTAATCTTTTAGGCATTTAAGTATTTAGCTATAATCTAACTTATAACCCTTGACATAATTATTTTAAAACTTTTACTTTGTCGAAAACATTTTACAATTTCAACCAATCTACCTCGACAATTTCAATATTGTCATAAAATTATTCGACGTACCCATTACACACCATAGCAATTGCTAGTAATTTATCCTAGGTGAAGTATAGGTGAAGCATTTTTTTTCAATACAATACAATTGAAAACTATAAAATCAAAGATATTATTAACAACTTTAGGTGTTTTTCAAAGTTTATTAATAAATCTTACTTTTATTCTTCGCAAAAAACCTAAGCACGGTCCTCCTTATTAACAGATCTAGGGTTTCCGCGAGGGTTTTATGTCGAAGTTCTTCGCAAGCGTAGGTCCTGGATTAGCATAACGAGCTCATCAACCATTCTCTGCTTGAGCAAGTTCTTCGAAAATGGTATTACGTATTGCACTCTGCAGTTATTATTAATATTAGTTTGTTTTGCCAAACACAATTTTTTTCATGTACTGACTATGTTTTGCTTGTATTTGAATATTTTCTTGCATAACAGTCACTTATAGCGAACGAAGAGTTTCAGCACATTCTTCGTGTGCTGAACACCAATGTTGATGGGCGACAGAAGATTATGTTTGCTCTGACTTCCATCAAGGGTATTGGCCGCCGTTTCGCTAACATTGTCTGCAAGAAGGCGGATGTTGATATGAGTAAAAGGTATGTATTTTTTTTGTTCAACTTCTCGATTCATATTCATTTTAGGTTTTCCAGTCTTATGTAATTGAACTGGTCAATTTTTCGACTTTTTGTGATTCAATTTTTGGTAAAATATAATGTGAGCATTTGCAAGGTAACTTAACTTTTTAGATCGATGGTGTGACGGTTTATGTGTGTTTTAAATTATTATTTAAAAAAATATTAGTTATTATCCCGCCGTCTCGCCGTCTGCGATGGAAGGGTTTCTAGGGGTTATCTTTTTTTGAAAGAGTTTCGTGTTCTCCAAGTTAACGATCTTTCTCTGAGTTTTCTTTTAACTTTTACTAGCGGGGGTTTTAGGTTTGCAGTTATTTAGAAAATACATTAAGGGTTTTGAGCATGTTGAAAATTATAGAGTGCGGTTTAAGTATTTTTCTTGTTCTTTTAACGTTATGATGGGATTGACTTTGGACTTGGCAGGGCTGGAGAGCTGTCAGCGCAGGAATTGGAAAATCTAATGGTAATAGTGGCGAATCCCAGACAGTTTAAGATCCCAGACTGGTTTCTTAACAGAAAGAAGGACCACAAGGATGGGCGTTTCTCGCAGGTGGTTTCCAATGCCCTCGACATGAAGCTCAGAGATGACTTGGAACGTCTTAAGAAGATCAGGTACAATTCCTTTTTGGAAAGTTAAATCTATAATCAATGGTGCAAAACATGGTCCAGTCGGGGCTTGACATTTCATAAATATCGAACACCGTATTTAGCCAACGGAGGATGATGATTGTATTTTTTTAGCTTCTGTTCTTGATCATCTTCAATTATTTGGAAATTCTATTTTTCTAGTAACCCCGCAGTTAAGACTCATATGCCCGAACTTGCCTGAAAAGCACTTAAAAGGGTTCAGTGTCTGCTTGAAAAGCCTTTCAAAAGTGTATTGTTTTGGTTCTTTTTAAGCAGATAGTCTTATTGCCACAAATATTCTTAATTGTCTACAAACATTTAAAGGTTTTAGAGGGAAAATTTGAAAAGATCCATTGGATGCACACTCTTTCTACTTTAAGCAATTATTAGAAATTTCATTCAGGCTCTTCATAAATGGGTCTATGTCAATGCGATTCTGCACTGTGAAGGAGCTCCAAGAAACCACATTCCTTGACACTTCCTATTGTTTGTAGCTCTCATAATAAGTAACACATGTAAGTCTTGCATTGTTCTGTGTTTTTGTGCAGAAATAATTTATGATGTTTTGTTATGAAAATTTCTAACAATCTATATGACGGACAGTAATGGGATTATGTGTCCTGCATATTTACATATTATCATATTCCTTCCAAGGTGTGTGACTTAGAGGGACAGTGTTATAATCGTTCAACTGATAGGTTTGACTTATGAGTTATGACCTATATCCTTTCCTTTTACTTGTGCAAATTTGTCATGCTTCTCCCTGCCACACGTAACAGATCGCAGCCCCCTTTTTTGGTCTAGACAATTAAAGATAGTAGCGCCCATGTAAGTAGGTAACAAGGTGGCACTAATCTACAAAGAGGAGCAATCTTTAAATGCAGCGATTCCACAAAATAAATAATTAATAATTAAGGGAGTTTAAGTGCAGCACTTGGGCGAAGGTTGCAAAGAAAACACTTCCAAAGAGTCATCACCCTCCTCTTCCTCATTCCATTCCTCATCTTCTTCATCATCACTAGTGCCAGGACTCATATCCGACTAGTGCACAACCATAGGTTTTGGTTTCTTCATAGTATTATATTTCCCCTTAGGTTCCATCTTTGGGGTTTGATCTTTCACCAGTGTTCCATGGGATTTCGGGGACAACAATGGACGCGTTTCGGGGATGGGGGCCGAGGGGTCTAAGTTTGAGGGTGACGGGGGGATGGTGGCGAGGGGGCGGTAGGGTGCTGAAATACATATAGTACTTGAAAAAATTGTTATAAAAAAGATGTATAAGTATAAGAATTATACATCTTGGAGACAACTAGGAGTCCCCTAGATGTCTTGAGGACACCCTAGCATCCTCAAAGTTCTAGCAGCGTCTTGGCGACAACAACACCGGTGGTGGGGTGGTGGTGCCAGTGATGGGCTGGTGGGGGGACGTCCCCCCAAGTCTCCAAGACCTACCCGTCCAAGAAACATGGGTTTTTTTTGATGGGGATGCATCCCCTTGGAACACTGTCTTTCACAAACTCCATAATGAGAAGGATTAACCTTTCATGTAGAATTGGCAATTTAGGGTTTTTTGTGGTGTTCCTTTATAACATGGTACAAAGAAGCCAAAATAAAATATGGAAATGAAACCAACATTTTATGATGAAAATGGTGAAGGAATATGAAATGCACACCACATAGTTGTGAACCTTCCATCCAATGTAATGTACCTCATTATGACTTGAACTACCTTCGTCTAGATAGGTTTGATAAACAAGTGGTTGTATCCCTAGGAAGAAAGCTTTACTAGCTTATTCCACTTGTTACCTTTGAAGAATTGATTGAAGGCTTCATCATTCGCTTTTCTATCTCTAAAAAACTTTTTGCCATGCATTAGGAGCCTTGTGATTTTGGCAATCACCTCCTCATTGATAGCTATTTCCTTCCCATGCACACTCTAACACTTTGTTTTTCCAGCCTTTAATAAAGACTTTTGTAATTGCAAGGTTGTGTCCATGAAGCTTCTCCAAGTGGGGAGCAAGGCCCCCCTCCTCAACAATCCTCCACACCTTTTGGTTTTAGTGGACCCCATCATAGGAAAGGGGCTCCACTCTGCTTCTTTCACCTCCCATTGCTATATTGTTTATATTCTTTAGGTCCCTAAAAAACAAGCCAGTAATGCTATTCCTCAAGCCTTGCCAAAAGATATAAGGGATGGAAACACTCTTGGCACTTAGAAAGTGCGTGAGGTGTCTGGTACTCATTACTTCCACATCCCATTGGTCCTTAGTATCCCTATTGGCACTTATAGTTGATAATGGCGTGAGCTTCAATAGGTATAGAGGCATACCCCTCCCATTGTTTTAATGAACCGCAATTTACACGGCTGTGAGCTTATTCCCCTCATGCATGTATGAGTAATCATTATCTCATCAAAATAATTAATCATGTTTAGGAAGTCTCTAATGAAGGTTTCAGTTGACCAGCTAGGAGTATGTTCTTGCTTAAGACATTGGATTATGTTTAGTGAGTCCCCTTCAAGCCAGACTTTCTTATAACCCTTGGCATGGGCTAACTTGAGACTGTTGTAGGCCATTGCAGATTCAGCATAGTGGTTGGTTTGAATGCCCAAAGGGAGTGCCCTTGCTGAAATAAACCTGCCTTTCTTGTCTCTTAACACTCCCCCACTTCTTGGCGGCTTAGGGTTACCCTTGGCTTATTTCTTGTAGTTTAAGATTCTGTTGAAAGGTTAGAAAGATTTTGAATCTGTGATCTTCATCATTTTCCCTTTTTCTTCTCCCAATTATATGTTCTTGTGAATATTTTAAATTGCATTTGCTGGTTCCCTGTGATCTGCCAAATGTTCATTGTAGCCCATTTATATTTATATCTATATATATGTGCTTATATGTACTCAGAGAAACTGCTCTGCTTTAGTGTGGCTGTCACTTGATATGATCAAGTTTATTGCGGTATTTCCACAGCTGCTACAGGCATTTATAGCTTGACTTTGACATGACTGGGACTAATGACTGCATTGACAAGAAAGTCAAATTTCTGCTTGGACCTTAGAATGTAGGGAAAACCAAGGGTCTATAAATTTGTATAATCTTCAAAATTCTGAGTAAATTAATAATATATTTATTTGGAATGTCTGGTGCCTTGAACAGATTTTGTTGAGGATAATTTTGCAATTTGTGATTTTTTAACTAATTTTTGATCTTAAGTCATTCTTTTGATTGTCTGTATGTTAATAAAACTTAGAATAATGGATATTGTATTTTTATTTATTATATTGTCTGATGCTTTTGCCAAAATTATTAAGGTCAATTTTGCATGTTGTGATTTTTTCATTCATTTTTAATCTCAAGTCATTTGTAAAACTGTTGGTTGCGACTTTCTGCATGCAGTTAAAACTTGAAACTTATGATTGTTATATTACTTTTAGTGCCTTTGTACCAGAATATAATTGAATGTCACTGACTTAAAATAATTATTCTCAAGTTTGAGCATAGTTTTGTAAATTGATACTCCTCACCTCAATTGTTTTCTTAATCATGATCAAATCTGAAGCAGGCAGGAAAGGCTGTGTTTACAATTTGGACTATGACTTTATCTATAATTTACTTAATGACAGGAATCACCGCGGTCTAAGACATTATTGGGGCCTTCGAGTTCGTGGACAACACACAAAGACCACTGGACGTAGGGGAAAGACTGTTGGTGTCTCGAAGAAGCGTTGATTACTTTCTTTTCAGGGAGAAGGCTGTTCTGCTTGGGTGTTGTCTTTGATGATATCTATAGTTAATTTTTGAATATAAACATTTTTGAGAACTACCATAATGTGTGAACAATACCATTAATTTTTTGAGCATTGACTAAGGTGAGGTATTTGGATATTTTTCTTAGGTCAGTTTAATGTGAATTGCTTTTTTGCATTTGGTCAATAGATATTGTTCCAATTTTAATTTTGTGTTTGAAATTAAAATTTGACATCCTTATGTCATGTCATGTATAGCATTATATGTTTTTTTTTGGAATATCATTGATAATTTTCTGTGGAGGGAGTTTATGATATATAACTACCTATTAGCTAGGACTTCTAACTGATTGGTGTTGGCGTCAAGCTTGCTCCTTTTTGGAGGTAACCACATAAGCGTGGGTATTAAAACATATTTCTTTAAGTTGCATTCACAACTATATTAATTGATTTTTTAAAAATATCAAAGATTTTAACTAGTATATTTCCTAGACATTTTGCACTTGCTTTGGTAAATCTAATTTTCAGAGAACTATAGGTACGACTGATGGCTTTATGTACTGTTGAGAGTTTTGGAATAGCATCATCATTGAGCTCTGAGAGCACAGTGGTGTTGAGGTTATTCTGTGAAAAAGTCAAAGCCTCCTTTTATGAATTGAAAGCTTTCTTTTATATCAGAGTTTGGGGCTGCTTGCTTTCATATTAGATTCTTACATTGCATTAGATACGGAACATCTTTGATACTTCTGTTTTACTGGAGATTTCTTTAAATGTGGGAAAGTTAGATATTTGTCACATATTTTTCAGCCAACGTCTGTAGTTTTGATTTTGTAAACCCACAGACAAATGCAAAATGACATATGAAGCTGAGAGAAAACAACAATCAAAGGAACAGTTTTCTGGGCGTTGCATCTTATGCTTCATTTGAACAATATGCAGTTTTTGACAGTGCAGCATTTGTGTAAGTTGAAACATTCTTGTTCCACGTGCTTGCCACTGTATGTGATTAAGTTGTTTATGGATGGTCGTTTATGCTGCATGTTGTAAAAGTTCTTGTAGAGTTGAGGAGCAAAAATCTGTGAATTTTGTTTTAATAATTTTGTGTTTTATCATACATTGCCGGTAACAGTACATTATAAAAGGTGAGGGAGCTGTCAGTTTTTTCTACTAGTTTAAGTTTGTGTTTCGAAGTAATTGCTAGGTAGCTCTGCATGTTATCAACTTCTGTCTGCACATTTTTTGTTCTGTTGATAGTGTACTCACTATAATTTTAATAGTGAGTGAATTGGGTCCCTCTCTATTTATATTACTTTAAAGAAATTACACTAGAATTTTCAAATAGCTTGTGAAAACCAAGCTCCCAATACAGCCAAGACAAGGAGAAAGTTATCCAAGCCTGCAACAATCTAAACCTTATATTCCTAGAAACTTGTTGGAAGGTTGAAAGCTATAACAAAGGGAAACCAAAAAAAGCAAATCAACCTTGCTGACGTTTCATAGCATGGGATCAGAGTGTGCTGTCCATTCCTCTGAAATATTCTTATTAGAAAACTTAACGAGATTCCCAGACTCCAACCTCAGCTACCCTGCATTAAGACAGGATCCTTTACCTTATAGGGGCAAAAGGAAGATGATGAACTCCAATCGGAGTCCTTAGAAAAACAGCCTCAACCTTTGTAGGGGAAAAAGCTTTTGTCTGTTGAAGGGGAAACCGCATTTCAAAAACTGGAGTCCTGTGAGTGGCAGCCTCAGCCGCTGATTGGAGAAGGGCCATGGAAGGAATGTTAATCTCCAAAGAAACAGAAGTTACAGGAGTTGTTGAGAGATGGTCAGGAGTAATATATTGGCAGCTCTGCCTCATTCCACTTATTTTAATTCCAAAGAAACAGAAGTCACAGGAGTTGTTGAGAGATGGTCAGGAGTAATATATTGGCAGCTCTGCCTCATTCCACGTATTTTACTTCCAAAGAAACAGAAGTCACAGGAGTTGTTGAGAGATGGTCAGGAGTAAATACATCTATACTACAGCTCTGCCCTGTTCCACCATGTAGCCTAGTTTGTACGATTGAGTTGTATTGCAGCAGTTGGACAAGCTACTGCCATATGACTGCGGGCTTAACATGGTGTACATCTAAAGCAATTCCTTCACGGTCAATGATAAATTCATTTCTATAAAAAAATGAGCAAAGGTGAATTTCGGGTGGTGCGTAGCTGTCTTAAGAATTGCCAATGTAAGTGAGGCTGGAAGTGCTCTAAAATTGTAGAGGGAGGTCAGGCAATCTACACGAAGTTGGAGTGATTGAAAACTTTTCAGTAAGGAAATTAATCTTTGGGTAACGTGGTTTTAAGCACAGAGAAGACTTCCCTGGTGCTTTGGCTGCTTAAAGAATTTCAATGCGAGGAAGGCTTGAAGTGCCCCAAATTTTGTGGCAATGTAACCAAGTTGGAGAGATTGAATCGGTAAGGAGTTTAAACTTTGGGTAAACGTGGTTTTAGCATAGAAGCCTTTCACCAAAATCACGGCCCCTTCTGGAGCAGAATTCCTCTGTTCTTTGCTGATCTACCAATCACTATAAATAAACCCCTAGCACAAGCATAAATGAAAAGCTTCCCTGTCAAAAATGACTTACAGGTATTCGATATCTAGTCATTCAGATGAATTATGTTTGGCCAAAAATTTTTAAACTCACAAGTTAAAAGATTGCTTCATATGATCATTTTTTTCCAACCCACAGTCCTGAATTCTAAAATTTTAGTGTTCCTAGTTTGAAACCTATAATTGAAAGGAAATTGCTGATGCGACGATAATTTGTAAACAAATGTGAGTTTACAATCCCCACAGCAGTAACACATGAACAAAACTGAATCATGGTGACGCCTTTCTTTTTGACCAAACCTCTTGAAACCCAACTTCTTTCTATATCCATTGGATTATAGGATCAACTGAATAATCTCGCAGAGGTATCATTAGAGTCCATTCCAAGGGGAGTTCCTTTGTTTCATTTCCCAAACAATACACATCCAAGAAACCATTATCCTGTCGAAGATTTGGAATTGCCAGAACTAAGATTTAGTGCAGGTTTGGAAATGGTGGAACTATTCATGCTAGTTTATGGAGATTAAATGCAAAGTTGCCGGTGTTATTCAATTTTTTTGTGCAGTTTTATAAATAAAATTTTAGAAGTTTCAATAAATGATAAGTTCATGCTATGATATAGTTGTAAAATTTCATCGAAGTATTTTTTAAAGTGGATTTGGCCAGCTCGTTTGGGTTTTATTTCTGATTGGGAGCTAAATGTTTATTATGGATAAATGAGCAATTGAAGGTGTCTTAGTAAAAAAGTTAAGCTAAAATAAAATTAAGAGTATAAAATAAAACTAGTGTAGAATTGATTTCATAAACAAGTAAAATAACATTAAAATAAAACTCTTAATATATATACCTTTTTTTTCGCTTTGATATTGCAGGATTTCTGATATGGTAGCATGAGCCTTCAGTTGAAACCTTGTCTTGCCAAAATTTGTTTTGGGCACGACCTCATCTTTTATGACTTTGGGATGTTGCACTCAATAAGACTTGATCTCTTGTGGATTAATTTAGAATCATTCAACTTCATCAATTATCTTTAAAAAAAAAGACCAAAAACTCAATATAAACAACAAGACTGGATCTCTTATTGGAATGTTGCACTCAATAAGACTTAATCTCTTGTGGATTAATTTAGAATCATTAACTTCATCAATAATTATTATTATTATAAAAAGACTAAAAACTCAAGTGTTATATTTTTTCTACATTTTTTGGTAAATAAACTTGAAATGGTTGTTGGCTGCACGGGAGCACGGATATAACGAATATTTGCGCTGTTGTGATTAAAATCGTGTTCATAATGGTAAGTGGGAGGGTGTGAGGAGGAGGCAGTGGCGCACGGGGTAGCTATTCATTGTATGGTTGTGAAGCAGCAACATTTGTAGCATGCAGTTCGTACAATTGCTGGATTTTATCTCTGTGGATAAAAAAATGCTCTTGGAGCAGGAAAAAGTTGCCTGGATTGATGAATGATCGGAATGACCAACGAAAATACACCTTCAACTCCCAAATTCGATGGTTGAATGAGTGGACGAGGGGTAAGAGTTGAAAAAAGTGTATCACAGATTTATTCACAAGATCAAGGTAGTGAAGAAATTGATACTCTACCGATAACACCTTTTTTTTAATTGTTTACTACGATCAAGAAGTTTTTCAACCTTCTGAAGAAGTTATAATAGGTTGAAGGATGTTAAACATGAGTAGCTTTGGCTATACGTAGACGCTAAAAACTAACGCACAATTATCGAGAAGCGATCGCTATTCATTATAATGGAGAGTGGAAAAGTTACTTTGATAAAGGAGTATTCCAGGTATGAATTTGTAATTTTTGTAGGCATTTGTCGTTTCCTTACCTTTTAAATAAAACAATTAACAAATAATACAAGCATGCTTCACGATAAATAAAAAACAATGTTATTGATGTTCTAATAAAACCAAGGCAGCTGCAAGAAGTTACAAATCCTAAGTAAGGCATATGATGACAGGTGTGATCCCAATGGTTGACGTTGATGTTGAGAAAGAACATATGTTAGTGATGTTGTCTATCATATTTGAGACCATTTAACTTCGGTACTAACTAGCATATGAAAGAATGATAGTGATATTGTCTATTCTGTTCCGTCTTAGCTAACTTACTACTAGTTTAGATCAACCCTTTATTTATATAAGAATGAATGAGTATGAAGTAAGCAACCGTGCCCCAAAGCGATTCATCTAGTTAATTTAATTGAACTTAGATGCCTTGCATATATATTTTCATATAACTAATTGGGAATGAAATGTGAATATTTATGAATGCTGACAGCTATTTACCCGCAGTTTTATTTTATTTTTAAAAAAGTTAACTCGAATTGTATATGGATAAAATTTCCAAAACTTATACTTTAACAAGATAATTGTTAGAGAAAATTAAATTGGTAAAATTTTCATACAAGATTGGGGTGTAGTGCATATTCTTTTGTATAGTAAGTATATTTATGGTAGTGTTTTTTTTCAAATGATATAAAATATTTTAGAAAAATAATATTCTTATGATGCTAAAAAAATTATATTCCTATGATGCTCTTAGGTTGGTATGATGAAGCTACGTAACTCATCAACATGAGCAAAGAAGAAAAATCTAGCATACAATGTAACATATAATAATGTTATATGGGTTTGACTGTCGAATCTCCCTCTCGAGTTTTGGGAGGATTCATGTTATGAAGCTTTTGGCAACACCATTGGCCGCTTTTTGATGGTGGACTCTACGACTCAAGAGCTTGGGCATACTACGGTAGTTTGTATTTTAATTGATCTGGACATCTCCAAACCACTACATGGTGATGTAGTCTTATTGGTGGAGGGCAGACCTTGAAAGCAGCTCCTAGGCTATGAAGGCCTCCTTTTACGGTGTAGGAGATGTTTCTCTGTGGGTCATTTGGTCTTTGATTGCCCTTATGTCCGTTGCAAGGGCATTGCTACTTGGTGGAATGATGCTCTTTCAGATCATCTCACGATGGGTTCTCCTTTGGAAAGTTATTCCGTGGAGGATGACCTTGTTGAGCCTTCTCGAGAGTTTGTCTTGCTTGGATTCTCTTTCGGCTATCCTTTCCGTGGATCTTTTGTTGCCTCGAGCTGCTGTTGTTATTCAGGTTGAGCCTACTCGACTCTCATTGATTGCTTTTGCTGGTCTTTTGTTTGCTCTTGTCCTCTTCTGCGTTGTCGACTCCCTTGTTGCGTGATGGCTCATTGCCCATGGTGGCTATTGTGGATCTGCTTCTCTCGCCTCGCTTTGTGGACTTCGATTTTGAGTCTTCTTGGTCTGTTGTGTTGAGAAAGAAGAAGGGTCTCTCAATCTGTTGCAACTTTGCAGCCTAGGGTTAAGGGAGTCGGATTTGTCCCCTTAGATTCTGGGGTTGTCTAGTCCCCGTATGTGGTTCGACAACTATTTGTCAGCTGTCTCTATGTGTGGCTTGTCCACTTTTCCTAGTTCATTCTTGGTTTGAACAAGCTTCTTTTTGGTTATGTGGGCTTTCAGTGTAAAGGGTACAATGCCTTGTAAATGCTGCTTATTTAATAAAAAACATACAATAATGTCATACGATCTTTCTTCCCTAAGGAAAAATTCTCTTTGAATCATCAACTATGGAGAAAACATTTGAATGGGATAAATCAACCATAAAGATCTAAAGAAGATTGCACATTGTAGGTACATTTGAGAAAAGTGTTTAGTGTGCTATGAAATTATCATTCTTTCTTTGTAGCAACTATTAATCAAATCAGGGGATTAATTTGGAAGAGCCTTCCTGTTCTTGTAGGAATCCTTTTGCTTGTCGGGCCTTCCTCGTCGTAGATCTTTGGTGGTGCAACTTTGACAAAGTTTCTTGCACGCTACATGGAAAAATGCAATTCTGGTGGTGGTTTCAACAGTAGTGTGATTGTTTCTATTACAAATGTTTCATATGCCTTTGTTCCTACAATTTTTGAGCATTCCTTTCGTGGGGTTGTAGTTCTTGACTCTAGTTTGGTGGATGCTAGCACAAATGGGATGGTTCAAGTTCATTATTTTGTGGTTGTGGCGAGCTTAGAGGTTCTTGGTTCTTCTCACCTTTCCCAACAAGGTAAAGTTCATCCCCTATCTTGCTCACATTCCCCCTTATCATGGTTTGTAGGAAATTTGTTTTGTAGATTTAATCACATTTGCTCTCTCTTGGACCTATGTAGATGGTTTTTGGAGTCTTGGAAACCTTTCACTGATGGCATAATTAAGTTGTATCCTTGTATTAAGTGCTTCTTTATCGCAAGTTTTTTGCCTTTGAAGGATTTGGACGTGGTGTTGAATGGTTGGTTGGAAATGTGGGGAGAACATTCCTTCTCTCAAATTGTGGTTTCCTTCTTTCAACCCTATGCCAAGATCTCTCACTATTTACTTGTTTGGGTTAGATTGCCAAACCTTCATCTCCATTTTTGGGGTGATTCCTATTTTGAGGATATTGACAATGTTATTCGTCATTTTTTAAAGGTGGATTCCAGTATGTCTAAAATTGAATATTGTACTTTTGCAAGTATTACGTTTGATGCTATGTCATTTGTCCAAACAATGGATTATACCCCCCATTTGTCCAAAAATTGATTATATCCCCATTTGCAATCATGAACTAAAATTCGAGGGTTGGATAAATAAAAGAACTTAGATGAGAAGCTAGCTTCTTGTTGATGAAGCTGGAAGTGCTTCTTAAGTCCATTAATATTGTTACTTTTTTTCAAGAAACTTGCTACTTTAAGAGTATGTGAGGTTAAAGTATGGAAAGAACATGGCAATAAATAGTAGTTTGGTATTTCTTAATTCTCTTCGAATCTTTAACAATTTCTAATATTGCATCTTAATTTTCTTCACTATTGCCTTCAATTCAAAACTACATTTTTTAGCACACTTGTGTCCTTTACTACATTTGCTATCAAAGGTGAAACATAACTGTTTGACCCCTTTTTATTTAATTTGATTAAGAGTCAATCTAATATGTTGAGGGGATAATTGTGTTGGGGAGATCCACTCTCTTATGCTTATGAACCCTTGCTTTCTATTGGACATTTTTTTCTCTCTACTTGTCTTTCCATAATATTGGATTGGGAAACAAATGTTGGTTTAAATATACGTACCTCATATTTGATGTGTTTTTTAGATCCCATAGATATTGTTCATTTGTAATTTTCTCTTTAACGTCCTCCACTCAATAAGACAAAAATGATTGGAATTGTTGAGTGTAGTACTTGATTTTACTAGTTTGCTTTAATTTGGTGATCCAACTAAAGTAGCTATCCATAGGACTATTTTTATAATGTGTTGCCTTTGTCTTGGAAAAGAGACTATATGACACCACATGCTTTGATTTTCTTATCATCACATAGCTAATGATACAAAATGAATTAATCTATTTTAAGATATATTGATGTCGTCACAACTTTCTATTAACATAGAACATGATGAAGATCAAATAATTACTCTATTTAGTAGAAAAAATTGGTTGGATTTGTGCCATCAAACTTACATATCTCCATCCTTGGCACAAAGTACCTATATTTGGCAATTTGATTATTTGTTTGATGGTCTTGCTTTAGATTGAAGTCAAAACAAGAAGTTTTGTGTCCCTTTGAAGATAAAGTTACATCCCAAGTCTTGTGTGTCAATAAAATTTTTTCCTTAAATTTGGTGGTTACTTCCTTTATAGATTCAAACGATTATGGGATTCATCTCATCTAATATTCTCTTTCTTAGGGTTCTTTTGAGGAGTGATTATATCCTTTAATTTTCCTCTCATTAAATCCCTTACCATGTGTAACGGAGCAAATTTGTAGCCCTAGGAAAATTCCTTGTTTACATACCCATCACCTTAGAAAATGAAATCCAATGATGCAATTTCCACATCTGCCACCTTTCCCTATCCACTCGACAGTCTATTTCCATGTCGGTGGAGGAATTTTTTCAAGAACACATGCATGCTGCATAGACGTCCTCGCATGGCGCTGTCGTCCTAACATGATTCTTGCCTCTGGAATCTACAGAGGCATTATGTTTCTCTATTGGGTGCGAACCGTAATGCTTCTTGCCCCCTTGACTGACACAAAATGACTCTTTTGCCTCCTTTCCATTCAAATTGCTTAATCCTTCATTCTATCCATCTTCTTAGAACTTCTTCACTCTATCTTGCTTTTTGACTGAATTCTTCATGCTTGGTTGATCAACTACACACCTTCAAGCTTCACCAACACCTCCATTGTAGCTGCAAGCTGCTAGTATCTTGGCTCCTCCACTCCGTTCATTGCAACGACGTTGTTGGAGAACTTGCAAGCTCGCTCCTTCCTCTACTTGCCTTGAGAGCACGTAGTTGTGAAGGTGATATCCTCAATTGTCACTTGTTTGTGCATCATTGTGTTACATAGTAGCATATTGTTTGTGTTATTGCTTGGAATTTTCCATTTCCATACATTTCTTTATCATCTTTCTACATTGTTGCTATTTGGTTGTTTGTGGAGGTGGAAACACCAAAACAAGGGACTGATTGAGGCAGTCTTCTAAACACAAGCCCAACATTTTCCTTGGTCTTGTGTGTGTAGGTACTTCTCGGTTGGAGTTATTTGAAGAATCAAGTTGCATGAAGTTCGGTATCGCTTTCTTATGCTTCTTTGCCAATTTGAAGATAGATTAATTAAACTATTGTTCTTGTTATACTTCATTTATGTATTTTGTCTACATTCTATCAGAGCATAAAACTCTATCGATTAGTCTGTTAGCTTATTTTCTACTGGTTTTATCTGTTATCCACTCTCTTTTCGTATAGATGTCGGTGCACCATTGCGACGCCAACACGCCATGCTGGGGTCCATATCCTATGCCGTTGTCCTAAGGCGTCGAGCTATTTGGGCAACAGATTGGACTTTGAAAATCAACTTGTCTGACCCCCTAAAGCATTCAATCTAGCAAAAGGAAAGCAACTAGCCATCTTTCCTTCCTTTTCAACCCTAACACTTTCAACCTTTCCAATTTTTTTAGCAAGCTTGAGGTAGATTAGGGCAGCCTGTTGTTTAGGACCCTCCCGTGACTTGAGGTCTCAGAGTAGCCGATCCCTCTCCTTTACATTTTGGTGAATCTGATGTGAATTGTTTTGATTCCGTTTTGTGGTGTCATAGGAACCTTCTCTCATATCCTAGGTGTGTTGCAGGTTTGTGTGTTGCAAGGCGCATAACCTTGCAACCTGATCTACGACCCCTAACAACGTAGTTAGAAGGATCCCTAGGCATTGTGAAGCGAAATCTAGATAGGCCATTGTATGATTTTCAAATCTTTGGGAGTTTCCTGAGGAAGTCCTCTTGAAATACATAAACATGGTCTCTTTTATGTATCTCCCTATCGCTCAGCTTGTGAATGGATCATCAACTATAAATTTTACATCGCATGACCTGCCTATGAACAAAGAGCCATCTCCTTTGTACATTCCTGCTTGCATCAATGGGAACATTGTAACTGGTGTTCTCATTGATCCTATGTTCTGTGTGAACGTAAAAACATAGGAGACTCTACTGATAATTTTTTTACATAAGGATGGGTATGATGAATCAAAGAGCACCATACGTAGATACGACAGAATCTTGGTCCCTCCAATTGGTTCCATCACTTTCTTAGTCTTCGTAGGACCCAAGACTGTAAATGCTCCTTTAGGTATCATCCCAAAGTCAGACTTGTTCAGGGTGAAACTAGGCATCCCATGGCTAGTTTCCATGAATGCAGTCGGTTCGGTAGTTCATAAGTGTTTGAAGTTTTCTCATGAGGGTTTTGTGCACATTGTGCACAACACTAGATATAAACCTCTGGTGTCGTGTGGGGGCTACTTGCTAGATCACTTTTGGATTGCCTTGGTCAGTCCGCTCCCTCTAAGGGTGGACTTGGTATCACACCTATGTCAAATATAAGAATGAGGGTATAGCGTCAAAGGTGACCTACCTTGTCTCCCCTTATGCCATTTCAGTTAAAGGTTCTATGATCGTGCAACAACAAGCTGCCTCCTTTCAACAAAATGGAAAGGGGAAGCTTGCTCGCACCTAAGAGCCTTCTTCTTTTTTTGTTCCATCTGCTTCTGCCTCTCACCCTTTTGTGGTGCCTTCAACTCTTGCTCCCATGCCTCACATGGGGAGCCTGATGGTGCCTGCTTGGTCAAAGGCCAAGTGTCGAGTGGTTGAAATTCCTATCTTTCCCATGGTGTTGAGGCTCATTTTTTATGGTAAGGGGAAGGGCCCTCGTGGAGTTGACCTTGTGTCTTGGTCTCTATGGCCTCCTACCGCTTCTGCCCCTCAAACAGTGAATGGGAAGAGGCCCGCTGCTAAGGTTCTTGTGTCTGCTTCTCCACTTGCCGTTGTTTCTGCTATTGCACTTCCTGCTCCTTGCTCCCGTCTAGGAGCCTTCCCTTCCACCGACAATAGTTGTGGCGGACATGCCTATGATTGAACATGGGCCTCTTGTTCCTTCTCAAGCAATAGGTTCTAGTTCCTAGAGTTGACATAACCAACTTGCATGTGAGCGTAAGCGTTAAAGAAAGGCTCTGGCTACTAAAAAAGATGCCTCGCAGAAGGAAAAAGGGGAGCTAACAACACATGTTTCAACATCTGCTGCTGTGCCTCCCTCTTCCATTCCTTCTGCTTTAGTTCCCTTCGCCTTGGTTTTGCTTTTGGCTCCCCTTGTGAATGTTGATGACCATCACCCCAAAAGGGTGCAAGTGTTCATCACTCCCTCGATAGAGCCCCCTCTTCTGATGTCCCTTTCGAACATCCCTCCATTTTCCCAACCCATGGACATGCCAAACACCACGGTGGTGTCCATTGCAGCCTTGTCCTCTTCCTCCTTGCCTTCCACTTCTTCTATGGGGATCCCACATCCTTCGCTGAAGCGTAAGTTGGAGGATGACCTAGCTTCCAATGGAGGTTGGAAGAAGGGATCCCACATCCTTCATTGAAGTGTAAGTTGGAGGATGACCTAGCTTCCGATGGAGGTTGGAAGAAGGGATCAGCTTCTTCGGGAGATGGTTCTGCATTGGATTGCGCCATCCTTGTGATGGAGGTGACCCTAATGTCTCTTGAGTTTTTCACCCTCTTTTTTGATGAGGTTGATGGTGGATCTCGAGTGCCTCCTTCATCTCTTGCTAAGTTAATACATGAGACTCATGTTAAGTGCATGTTTAACTCAATCGATGATGTCTTGACTTTGTCAGCGATCTTTGCAAGATTGATGACTTTTACCTCATAGGAGTTGAGTGAAGGGGACCTTGAGGGGCCTTCTTCCTTAGCTCTTTCTATAGGAGAGTCAAAGGGTGCTCCCCTTGTTATCTTTCCCTTCCAGGCTCATCCGCCCTCCTCGTATGATGATCTAGATTGGGAGAATGACAACCTCCTGGTTGACAAGGACTAAGGGAGTACCTCTTCTTTATTTGTAGATTAGAGTTGTGTGTGTGTGTTGTGTTTCCCCTGTGCTTGTTTTTATGTGTTTCTGGAGGACCCTTGTCACCCTTGTAGGTGCTTGGATACATAAGTGAAATTGTCTCGTAAACTTCCTCTATATGTTCATCATTCTTCTATATGTTGTAACTTGATTATCAATAATTAGGGACAATGTAAAGTGTTGGGGGCATTTAGGCCTTCCTTCCATGTTGACCCAATTTTTAATTTTATTTTGTCTTCATGTGCTCTTCTTCACTTTTTGATATATTTGGGGATTGATGACAATTCATACGTATATTATATTCTATCTATCTATCTATCTATATCTATAAACAGTTCTGACCCTGAATAATCAGACTCCCTTATATTTTGATTTCTTCATTTTTTTTCTTGTTTATCTTTCTCTCTTCTTGGCTTGCTTCTTGATGTTGTGGTGCCCATGTGTTGTCCCTTATGTGCACACAAATATTTCCATGTCTACATCTTGTCATGTATTGTGGGCCATGACATCTCTGCATTTTATTCCTTTCTTTAGGATGCCACGTGCTCCTTTGATTCACACACACCCTAAGGGGGGTTGCTGCTTTTTCAATTTTCAATAAGGTGCATTTGATGGCCAACAAATCCCTTACTAAAAATTTGATATTTTTCAAAAATTGCATCCTTCAACAAGGATCCCTTTAGCAAGATTTTATTTTGAAATTGAATTCGTAGCAAAAAGAATTGGAAAGCTTGCTTTCGAGAAGGCCATTCTTTTTTCAAATTCCTTGATGAAAGAGATTTTTCAAAAGGATTCCTTTATGACAGGATCATTTGCGAAAATGTCATTGCTTTTCAAACGGAGTGTCCCTCTAAGTGGGCCCCTTGCAATCTTGAAGGTTCCTGAGGGACCCCTTTAAAAGCTTCTCCTCTAGTTGTTTGTTTTGAGATATGACTGTCTGTCTGCGCGACTTTTGCTTGCTTAACATGTTTTTTTTGCGGATTAAAATGCTACTTTGCAGGGTCGAGCACCTGTGAAGCTGATTTTACAATCAAGATTGGAGGACCGAGCACCTCATCAAGCTTACCTTACAGGACCGAGCACCTGTAAGGACCAATCGGACTTTGTAGAGCCTTTCATTTTCGGCTTCCTAGGATCGAGCATTTGTGGCACCTCCTTTGCAGGATCGAGCACCTATAAAGCGCTTTCATTCTATAGGATCAAACACTTGTAGAACCTTCGTTCACCTTCTGCAGGATTGAACACTAGTCAAGCCAATTTTGTAGGACTTGTTAGAACCTAAAAAATCCATATGAAAAACTAAGGGATTCCCCATTTTGCCTTCACATTTTCCTATCCTTTTCATAAAAATTCGCTTCATTGTCATCCAAAATGCCAATCACTTACCACCATCATTGACTTAACATTCATTTTTTATCTCACTTACCGCTTTACCGCGGCCTCCCACAATGGGCTCGCGGTATGGCGGTAGCAGTTAATAGGTGGGCATAAAGCATTTACCACACCATCGCGCGCGGTCAAACCACAGACCACGGTAGCACGGTGGGTGGTAAGTTACCGGCCAGGCAGTGGTTAAAAAACCCCACCACAGTACCGTTGGCGGTCATCTCACAGACCACGGTGGTCGCAGTGAACAAGTAACGATCAGCGAAGGTAGTCGGTGGAATACAAGGAGGTGATGGAGGATAACGGTCAACAGTTATCGCATAACCGTGGAGAGTTAGAAAGGAGACTGCGGTAATGCGATGGTTGGGAGGATAGCGGTTAGTGTTAGTCATCACTATACTACAGGGAGACATATGGTAGACTGCGGTATGGCGGTGGACAGCGAGAGTGACATAAAATGCTGGTACTGCCATACCGCCCGTGACAAAGATAAGGATTGCGGTTGAGCGGTAAGGGAGCGATAGGAAGGTAAATGCTGATAGAGCAGTCAAAGTCAAAGCACCGTGATACCTCGGGAAGGTAAAATTTAAGCCGCGGTAGAGTGGTAAAAAAAATGAAAGCCATGAAAAATGAAATATTAAAGACAAGAAAAGGTATAAAGCGAAATATTAAAAGTGGGAAAGTATTAAAACAAAAATTGAACGCATGACTATGTAAATTTTTTTTGATTTTCCGATTAGGCAACTAATCAAATATTATATTTTTTGTTACGAAAATAACAAACGATTGTAATAGTAAAATGAAGAGTCGTGATTCTTGGAATTTTCTGTATAAAATGTATTGAGAAATCAGTTGTAAGGGAGATAGTAGAAAATAGGCAGTAGTTGGACTATAAGAGAGGGATTTTTCCCAAGAAGGGACTGGGATGGAAATAATGTACAAAATTTTCTTGAAGCAAAAACAATGAAGACTAATGTTTTAAACTCATGATTTTCTCTTTCGTGTTCAGTTTTTGTGTTGCATCAATTTATACTCGTTATTTTGGTTGTCTCCAACTTGAGGTCTTTTAATCATTTAAATCAGCATATCAAGCATATTCCCTGATTTATCAAAATATATTCCATTTTGTGTGATTTGATTAATTGGTGTCTGCAAGCCATAATTAAATTCTCTTAATAAATCACAGTGGTTTTAAGATTTCTTTTGGATAGTTACAAAAGAACCTAATAGAGAAACATTCCAACACTGTTAATGCAAGTCATAGACCTATTAAAGTTTTATGCCAGCCATAGAATTTTTAGAGTGCCTAACAACTAGAGTTAAGCCAATAAGAGGAAACACATATCATTTTTGACTCCATTTCCCATGTGGATAGAAGACACTGATCAGCCACAACCTAGAGATACAAATTCATATCAAACAATTTATTCATAAACCTTTCATTTGTGCAGTAGGAGTAGGAGTAGTTGTAGCAATTTTATCTGTCCACTATCCATTGCCATTGTGGATAGATTGATCAACCAGGAAACACATCTTAAATCTACAACATACACATAGGTGCACCCACCTAGGTTTTGCAGAGCTTGAAGAGAAGAAGGTTCAACTATATTGGTTGCCCTTGTTAGTTGGCCAAAAGCGTTGTGAGAGCTTGGCAACCTCTCGTGATTCAAACCTGCATTTTTGAGAATCAACAAATTGGCGACTCTACTGGGAAGTTACTTAGGAAGATTTTTCAGCCTTTCCATTTATAGAGTCAACAAAGTTTCACATTTTTTGGAGATTCCGTTGGGGGAAAACCAAAGCAATATCATAATCTTTTTCATTTTCCTACTTTTGGAAAAGTAGGTGGCGACTCTATTTTAATTTGATATATAATGCATGGATGTTGTGGAGCAGTAACATTTTGTCAAGATGTCAGGAGTAGGGAGAAGACAACAATTAGTAAGAGAGTCGAAGGAATTGAGACAACAAAGGTTTCAATTGGACCAAAAAATGCTACAAGTGAACCAACAATTGCTGCAATTGGGAGTCAAAAGTGTTCCAGATACATCACCGAATGGGTCATCATGCAGTAAGAACGAAGACACAAATGTCAAGAGATCTTGGACACCACAAGTGCCTCATGATGCAACTGAGAACTTTGAAAATAAAGGTAATGTACTCTATTCACAACAAAGTACTTTTGATGAGTATATTCAAATTGAAGAGAGAGGCAAAAATCTTGTGGATGCCTTTTTTGACATAAGGAGATATAAGGGAGAAGATGTAAACTCTTTGTACAATAGGATGATAGACATTTGTATGCAATTACCTCCTCATTTTAGGCCAACAAGACCCACATTTGTTGCACAACTTCTAAGAGCATCAGAGCCTGAATCATTTTATTGGCCAGAACCATCAAAACAGTGTGCCTTGGATGTGGTGAATAAACTTATTGATTCCATACTTGGGATGAGGTATACGGATACCACCAATAGTGCTTCAAAATCTGCAATAGAAAATGATATTATGTTGTCCGACAATGAAGATGTGGAGAGTTTATCTTGTATAAAAAACTGTGAAGATGATATAGTGGATGTTGATCTTCAACAGGATGATTGTTGCAGTTATTATGAAGATCAAGAAAAGGTTGGAGACATGGTTGAAGATATGGAAGCAAAGACCTATTCACTCAACAGTGAGCAAGTTTCAGATTTGTTAACTCTGGAATACTAGAAGTATGCACATAAAGATGATTTTAGAGTTTTTGCTTCAGCCTACATTTGTTTTGATGGTGAAAGTAATAGTTCATATGACCCCATGTGCATCTCTCAGATTGATGAAGAAATCACTTAAGCTGATCATGAATCTATTTGTGTCCAAGAAGAGGTATGTGACTTGAATGATTTTTGCCTAGAAGAAAAATATACTGGTTTGCATGTCATTGATAATGAGTGTCCAACATTTTTTGATTCAAGTATGTATGAGGATGACTGTATGAATCATAAGTGTGTGTCAGTGCCAACTGGTTATAGGAAAGAAATGGAGAGTAGCTTTGATTTGATTGTTTTAGAAGATGTTGATGAGATAGAAATTTTTGGTTGCCATAAGGAGTATTCAGATTTTCAGGTCCTAGTACGGTTACCAGATCATTCAACAATATATGATAATGAGCTGACCTATGAATGTTTTTTTGAATGTGGATACATTTTGTATGCTCAAGAGGATAAAGATTTTTCATATGATAATAGGAATGATAAAATGTAGAGGGGTGAAATGAGTACAATTAAAGTTGAACACAATGATTTCCTAATTTTTTTTAATGACAGTGCATATTGCAGGGCAGTTGGAATGGATAGTTTCAAGAGAAACCTGATGAGCTTTAATCAGAACAAAGTCTATGACAGAGGAAAGTGCAAGTTTTTTCTTTGGGGTGGCCTTGGGCCATCCTTTATGGTTTAATTTTTGAACCATGGCAGGTACAAAGGATTAAGGATTGCCAGTGCATGGACAATTCTTAGCAATGCCTCTTTAATCATTCTCTTCCATGCATAGTAGTTTAGGATTTTTCAGTTCTCCATTTGCTCCATTTTTGGATCATTCATCTGCTTTGTTCCCCCCCAGCTTCCATTGCCTTCATTTTCATATCATTTTCTTGGTCTTCTCTCCCAAAGATATTCTAGATTCTTGCAGTGATTTGCAAAATAACTCATCCCCAATAGGAGCCACTGTTAGAACCTAAAAAATCCATATGAAAAACTAAGGGTTTCCCCATTTTCCCTCACATTTTCCTATCCTTTTCATAAAACTTCGCTTCATTGTCATCCAAAATGCTAATCAATTTTTACCACCATTGCTGACTTAACATTCATTTTTAATCTCACTTACCGCTTTACCGTGGCCTCCCACAATGGGCTCGTGGTATGGCGGTAACAGTTAACAGCTAGGCATAAAGCATTTACCGCGCCACCGCACATGGTCAAACCACAGACTGCGCTAATGCAGTGGGCGGTAAGTTACCGGCCAGGTAGTTGTTGAAAAACCCCACCGCGGTACCATTGGCGATCATCTTACAGACTGCAGTGAACAAGTAACGGTCGGCGCAAGCAATCGGTGGAATACAGGGAGGCGACAAAGGATAATGATGAACAGTTACTGCGCAATCGTGGAGATTCAGAAAAGAGACCACGGTAACGCGGTGGTCGGGAGGATAATGGTTAGTGTTAGTCACCGCTATATCGCGAGGAGACATATGGTAGACCACAGTATGGCGGTGGACAACGAGGGTGACATAAAATGTTGGTACCACCATATCGCTGGTGATAGACATGCGGTTGAACGGTACGAAGGTAAATGCTGCAAGAGCAGTCAAAGTCAAAGCACCGCGATACCTCAGGGAGGTAAAATTTAAGCTACGGTAGAGCGGTAAAAATAACGAAAGCCACATAAAATGAAATATTAAAGATAGGAAAAGGTATAAAGCGAAATATTAAAAGCGAGAAAGTATTAAAACAAAAATCGAATGCATGGCTATGTAAAAAATATTTGATTTGCCGATTAGGAAACTAATCAAATATTATATTTTCTGTCACGAAAATAACAAACGAGTGTAACGGTAAAATGAAGAGTCGTGACTCTTGAAAATTTCTGTATAAAATGTATTGAGAAATCACTTGTAAGGGAGATAGTAGAAAATAGGCAGTAGTTAGACTGTAGGAGAGGTATTTTTCCCAAGAAGGGACTGGGATGGAAATAATGTACAAAATTTTCTTGAAGCAAAAACAATGAAGACTAATGTTTTAAATTGGTGATTTTCTCTTTGGTGTTCAGTTGTTGTGTTGCATCAATTTATACTCTTTATTTTGGTTGTCTCCAACTTGAGGTCTTTTAATCATTTAAATCAACATATCAAGCATATTCCCTAATTTATCAAAATATATTCCATTTTGTGTGATTTGATTAATCGGTGTCTGCAAGACAGAATTAAATTCTTTTAATAAATCACAGTGGTTTTAAGATTTCTTTTGGAAAGTTAAAGAAGAACCTGATAGAGAAACATTCCAACACTGTTTATGCAAGTCATAGACCTAGTAAAGTTTTATGCCAGCCCTAGAATTTTCAGAGTGCCTAACAACGAGAGTTAAGCCAATACGAGGAAACACATATCATTTTTCACTCCATTACCCATGTGGATAGAAGGCAATGATTTGCCACAACCCAGAGATACAAATTCATATCAAACAATTTATTCAAAAACCTTTCATTTGTGCAGTAGGAGTAGGAGTAGTTGTAACAATTTTATTTGTCCACTACCCATTACCATTGTGGATAGATTGATCAACCAGGAAACACATTTTAAATCTGCAACATACACATAGGTGCACCCGCCCAGGCTTTGCAGAGCCTGAAGAGTAGAAGGTTCAACTATATTGGTTGGCCTTGTTAGTTGGCCAAAAGCATTGTGAGAGCTTGGCAACCTCGCGTGGTTCAAACCTGCGTTTTTGAGACCCAACAAGACTGAGCACCCATGGAGCCAATTTTATAGGATCGAGCACTTGCAAAGATTTTGTTCAAATTTCCATAGGAACGAGTACCTATGGAGCCATCTCTCTCTCCTACACCTCTGGGTATGTTAGATTGTGGTCTGCTTCCTTGACGGTTAAGGTATATAATCTTTAGCTTTCTCTCTACTTTACCTCACATTCACTGACACATATGCTGGCTAAATTGGGGGAAAAATGTAATGGAGCGAATTTGCACTCCTAAGAAAGTTCCCCGTTTACATACCCTTCACCTTAGAAAATGAAATTCAATGACGCAATTTCCACATTCTCCACCTTTCCTTGTCCACCCGACAACTCATTTCTGTGTTGGTGGAGGATTTTTTTCAGGGATGCACGTGCGTTGTGCGAATGTTTGTGCACCACACTACTGTCCTGGCAAGATTCCTACCTCTAGAATCCGTAGAGGTGTTACATTTCTCTATTGGGCGTGAACAATAACACTTCCTATCCCCTTGACCAACGCAAAACTACTCTTTTGGCTCCTTTCCATTCAAATTGTTTAATCCTTCATTCTATCCATCTTATTAGAACTTCTTCACTCTATCTTGCTTCTTGATTGAATTCTTCATGCATTGTTGACCAACTACACAACTTCAACCTTCACCACGACCTCCATTGTAGCTGCAATCTATTGGTTTCTTGGCTCCTCCACTTCATTTATTGTGAAAATGTTGTTGTTGGAGAACATGCAATCTCAATCCTTCCTCTACTTTCCTTGAGAGCACGTAGTTGTGAAGGTGATATCCTCCATTTTCACTTGCTTTTGCATCATTGTGTTATGTAGTAGCATATTTTTGTTTGTGTTATTGCTTGAAATCTTCCATTTCCATACATTCTTTATTATCTTACTACATTGTTGCTGTCTAGATGTCCGTGGAGGTGGAAACACCAAAGTGGGGGATTGATTGAGGCAATCCTCTAAACACAACTCCAACATTTTTCTTGGTCTTGTGTGTAGGTACTTCTTGGTTGGAGCTATTCGAAGATTCAAGTTGCATGAAGTTTAGTATCGCTTTCTTATTCTTCTTTGTCAATTCAAAGATATATTAGTGAAATTATTCTTCTAGTTATACTTCATTTCTGTACTTTTTCTACATTCTTTCATAACATAAAACTCTATCGGTCATTATGTTAGCTTGTTTTCTAGTGTTTTTATCTATTCCTCACACTCTATCTGTATGAACGCCAACACACCAATGAGATGCCAGGGCATCGTGATGGGGTCCATATCTTGGGTTGTCATCCTCAGGTAGTGAGCTGTCTAAGAAATATATTGGACTCTAGAAATCAACTCGTTTGACCCCTTGAAGCATTCGATCTAATAGAAGGAAAGCGACGAGCCATCTATCCTTCCTTTTCAACCTTAACACTTTCAACCTTTCCGATATGTTTAGCAAGCTTGAGGTAGATCAAGGAAACCTATTGCTTAAGACCCTCCCATGACCTAGGGTCTCAAAGTAGCTGATCCCCCTCCTCTACACCATGATGCCATCAAAATAATTTTGACGATAAAATACTCTAAACAAATCAAAATAAGCTAAAACGTTTCCGTGACATGCCTAGTCCTATATCTCATTTATTTGAAAGAATATCGAAGAAACTTGTTTCTATGTAACCTCAAAATAAAATTTAATGAAACCCCTAATTTTGCAATAACTACAAAAATGCTTCAAATGAAATCAAATATGGATTTTAGCCATTTCAACATCTCTTGGATCAATCCTTGAAATTTTATAAAAAATCACAAAATTGAGAGATGTCTACTTTACAACTCAACCTCCTAAATCTATTTTTTTTTACCTTGTTGCTTGCCTTCTAGATGTGAAGATCATGCTTTGAGACCCATTGTAATAAAAATATTTGGACAAGAGAAGAAAATAATAGTAAATAAGTTACAAATACTTGATAATAATAAAGACACTTTAGGGGACAATCCTCCAAAAGTCTCTAGTAAGAACATAATTTAGTATATGACGATAATAAAATGACTACTACATCCTATATAAACCATACTTGTGCCATAGATGTTACCTAAACCAATCTAACCATCTAAACATGATTATAAAAATAATCATATTGCTTAATTAAGAGTTATGTTAGATACATGTTAATTAAGGGTATAACCAAAATATTCTCTTTAGAAAATTTAATGTTCAAATCAGTACTATTTCTATTTTTGGGATAACTGTTAAGGCATAGAAATTGTTAAGAAATTTGGTGTTAATTTGAATGTAAAAGTTATAATTAATGATCCTCTTTACCCTTTATCACTTTCACAGTTTTTTGAATTAAAAGAGAATTTCTCTCATCCTTTAAAGAGGACACTAAACTTATTACAGACATATAATTTTCATTGTCCATAAAATTATTATGCATAGTTTTTGGTTTTGACCATGTAAAATTTTTCTCAATGCTTTAGATCAAACTCTATGATCGATCATCAAGAACAAAGCAAGACAAAAAATTATACATAATAACTAAACTGATTGTTGACATTAAAAGATCCTCTCAAATTATCAATGAGAATAGATTAACATCTTAACAGTTTCTTACAAAAAATGTGGTTTCCTAGAATACCAAAGAGAACCTTTGTTATGATTAAAGAAACTATTGATATTGGTTGTCTAGTTTTAAAAAATAATCAAGATTATGGGAACATTTATTTTGGAAATGCAATGATAAGCTTCTTGATGTTATCACTAAAAATGCTTACTCATTGCTCCCAAATTTAGAAAAAAATCATATCTACTTAACTCTTTGGGAATTAAATGATGATAAAATGTTGTGGTCTAATATGATTGTATGCATTTCGTTTGCTTGAACATAAGAGGCTCTTTTTCAGATGTTTTTTCCTTTGTATGAAGTTAGTTTTAGGTAAAAATCAATTATATTTTTAGATCTAGTGATATTTTGGTTTGTAGGGTTAAAGAGTCTTTAAAACATTTATTTTTTGATTATGGTTTTGCTAGGATGGTTTGAGACTATTTTCTTCCCATTTGCTCTAGCTAGGTTGGGAAAATATCAATTTCTTGGTGAGACATCTTATTTAGTTATATTAGGAATTCAAAAAATTATAACTCTTGTTTCTGTTTCTTTGGTAAATTTTGGTTTGGTAAATTTTGGTTAATCTTGTCTACTAAAGTTCTTTTGGTTTTTATGGATAAAAAAGAATAAACATTTGTTAAAAGGTTGCAACCTGGATCTTATGAGCTTCTCCTAAGAAGTCAATTTTTTCCTATGTAGGCGAGTGCTCTTGTAGAAAAAATTGTAGAGGAAATAAGGCAAATCGTTGATGGTTATTCAAAGGATAAAGATAAAGGGAAAGAGGTTGTTGGTAGTAAGTACTATGGTTATGTTGGACATTTTTTGTTCTGAATTAAACAAATTTAATGATTTTTGATTAATGTTGTCCTCAAGTTATGGCTATGAAAGTGCATGAGGTATACTATGATCGATCTAGAGAAGAAATTAAAGGCTATCATCAATGTTGAAGAGAAGAAGGTTGTTGATAACGAGAAAAGATTTGATAGAAATTAATGTTTTTTTAATATGGTTGATGTTATTATCTAAATATGCTCTCTCAAGTTGGTTTTTGTGATGCATCTCTTTTGGATTTTTTGAGCTTCAAGTGAATATATTTTTCCATGTACAACATATTTATCATTTATTTTTCTCTTTGAAATATATTTTATGTTATGATTTATAACTTCTTTGTATATTATAATTTCAATATAAATAAAATATGCATTCAAGATTTTATTAATTAAAATTAATGTTAGTATATATTTTAGCATTATGGAATTAGCTTTATATTTGTTAGTATTGTATTATCATTAACACATTGTTGTAATTTATTTTATGTAGATTGAAGGTTGGAAATTTGTTCCTAAATAATAGGTTCAACTACTTCATTATTTGGCTTATAATAAGCCATTCTATTGGCACTAGAATACAATGCTATTATGGGTATCAAATCCCCATCAATAACTAAGTCTATGGTCAATTGTTTTATTTTTATGATTTGGTATCTTGTATAGAGCATAGCAATTTTGTTGGTGGGCTAAGAGAGGCATAGATTCTCAACCTTAGGATGAGAGAAAACATAACGAGTTTGTTTATGTTTTACAAATACTTGAAGAAGTAGTCATGTGTGTTGTATATTTTTTGTTGCAGAGAATATTCTCAAAGGAAGTAGAATCCATTCTTCATGTGTGATATTAAAATCATCACATCAATTCTCTCAAACATAAATGCAAGCTCTTCTTGCTAATACTCATTCACAAGTACAACACAATTTCTAGCAATGATTTTGGTATCAAAAATTGAAATTATTTATGTAAAATATGAGATGAGATTGCATATTTTATTTATGTTATACAAGACTTCTTGGTATGCCAATTTATGATGAGGATATGCTCTTTGTTGGATCTTTGCGCCAATAGAGGGAGGAGCTATGTTGAATGCAACAATATGAGAACATATAAGTAGAAGTGTTTGTTTTTTAGTATACAAATTGGTTTCATATAAATTTAGGGCTAAATATTAGAGTTATAAAGTTCATTAAAAAATTTATAAATGCCTTGCATATTTACCTCATTTTTTCTTGGAAGAGGATTAATTTTATATCTATTGATTGGAAGGGTATATTTTTGCAACATTTGGTCACATTGTGGATTACAATCATATATGGTTCTCTAGAAGTTTGTTTTGTTCCAACATTGTTGAAACTCCCAATTTAATTATTTTTGTAAATTTTCTAAAGATATTATTAATTTGGTATCTTTCAAATTGTGAATAATTTTTCCTAAAAATTTGCCACATTGTGTTTAGCACAATCTAAAACGTCCATGTAAAGTGGTTTTGTTCCAACTCTAATAAATATTTTAATTTAACTATTTTCTTCAATCCCAAGTCTAATTGAATGTGTTTCCATAACAAGAATCCAAACATTATTTTTGATTGAATCTCAAAAGGTATATGACAAGAATTTTATAGTCTATGGAGTCACAAAATACTCATCATTTTTAAGTATCGTAACCTTGATCAAAATGTTAAACAAGGAGGCATGAATTCAGGATCATCCAAAGGAATATGGCAAAATATATAAGGAATCTTGAATGATTCTAAAGTTGTCTATTATTGATGTACTAGTGCTAGAATTTAGAAATACCATTACAACTCCAATATTGTGGGAGTCTTAAAACAAAATATCAAACATTTGAAGTTAGGAGAGCTTTGTATTTAAAAAACCATTGTTTTCCACTATTTTGTAGGAAGGAGGGTTTATTTATAACTATCTTTTACATGTGAAGGTTTTAAGTGATCAATTGGTAGCCATATAAAATCCAATGGTTTATTAAGATTTGCTTTCTTTGATAATGCACAGTTTTCCACCATCATTTGATTCCCTTATTGAATCTTTTCACCAAATTACAAACATTCAAGAACTTGATTTTGAGAAGTTTCCATTAGTTCTTTTATAAAAAGTAGCAAATGAAAGAATAGTTAGGAGTAACAAATTCAAATATCACAAAGGGTGCATTTAATGAGCAAATTAAGAAAAGAGAAAAATAAAATAAATAAACTAGTTTATTAGGTGAATCTTCAAAGGGAAATAAGTTAATGCAAAGATCCAAGTGGAAATGCTACTATTATAAATAGCTAGGACACTTCAAGAAAGATTGTTAGAAGAAACAATGAGATTGGGTCCCAAAATTGGTGCTCACACTTCTAGAGAAATTAATCCACTTCAGGGCTAGGGAGATGGCATTTTTGAAGGTGGATAAATCATCCCATCAATAAAGGGCAAGGGATGATAGGCCAATTGTTGAGAGTGGGTAACTCCCCTTCACTTTGAGATTAGCTAGACCCAAGAGAGAATTCCTAGAGGCAATCTTAAACAAGATTTTTCTATAACCTAAGATATACACAATAAATAAATCGTAGTAGTACCCAAATGTACGTTTTGATCCTAAATGTTGTCACTAGACTAAAATTGACCTACTGTTATGACCTCTTATTGAGTTGATACAAAAATGAAAATTATGATTATCTTAAAATAAATACTTTCAAGTTTTTCAGTGATATTTCCCTAATTATACAATGAATCATAAAACACATAAAAAATATCTACTACTGAGCTATTGATTAAAGATTTTGTTCATCTTAAGCATAAGGAGGGGTCAAAGTTTTCAAGAATGATGCCTTATATGGGGGATATTGAGTCACATTCAACCATTAGAACAATAAACATAAATAATAATAGAGGTATGATATATTAATGATCAGATCTACTTAGCAATCCTTTCCAAACTTCCAAACACTTTCATGTAACAAGAAAAGGACCATTAAAAACAATGATTTGTAGTGCATTCCGATACTACAACACTTATTGAGTTCTGATTAAAATCACACCAAGAAGGGCGGTGAGTCAAAATTTTAGGCAAAGGACATCATGTAATACTTCCCTACTCACTAGTTTCCTAAAATGCCCACAACTAGTCAAGGATACACCCGATTACAAATATTTTCTTTGTGACTTACAAAATGAAATGCCTAAATGGTGAATGCATGTGTGAATGTTGAAACCATAGGGAGCTCTTAGTATAATGACCAAACCTTTGAACAAATAAGTTTGGGATTTTATACCCTTCCTTCAAGTCAACCTAGGGTGGGAGGTGCAAATTTGGAAGAAACCCCTAAAAACCTAAAGTGTAGAGAGGAGCATGAAAACCTACATGAAATCCCCAAAAATGGGATTGGTAGGGTTCTAAGAAATTTCCATGTCATTTCCTCACTTGCAACATGTGAAATTGAGGCCAAGGATGTTTGGTTGTACTTGTAGGACACAAAGAAACATACCTTGAGATTCAAAAATCGTCCTTCAATAACGATTTTCTAATTTTTTGGGTGCTAGGGCATAGGATGAGCACAAAAAGAACATAGGAAAAATCCTTTGAGAGACTGCACCATTGAAAATATTAGTTGAGACATCTTAGCATGGTAGGAAGTAGGTGAAATAGAGAATGCCAGGTTGAGGGTTTTCAAGTTGTGGAGGTGCATGATGGAGTTTCAGATCTAGAAGGGACCTAAGGACATGTATTGAAGTGTATTGAACATTTGAATTTTGGGAGGAGAAATTGGTGAAATATGGGAGTTGGGAAGTTAAAGGGAGAAGGGATGTGAAAAATTTGTAGATGTGCAAGAGAAGTTTGAGAACCCAAAGAGGATGAATGGTAAAAGCACAAGATCAAGGACTTTGGAATGATTAGGGAGAGACAATAGAGGGAATTTGGAACAAGGGATGAGGGGGTGGTAGGAGTTGAAAGTAACAAAGAACCACAAACTTGAGATTAGGAGAAAAGTGCAAAACATATCTAAAGCTATAAGATTTGAAGGATATTGGGAGCACATAAATTCAAGATTTATAAGGATAGAGGAACCATAAATGATGTGTAGTAGTGCACAAGACCTCTAAAAGTTTAAATTTTGGGGAAAGGTGAAGGCATTGGGATGCAAGAGTTCAAAGGGAATAAGAGCTTGTGATGAAGAGGCCAAAGGGCTAGGGTTTAGTGTTTCACTAAAAATGGGGAATTCGTAGATTGAAGGAACCAAGGAATTGAGAATAGGTTCCAATATCCTTGGAAAGTCCAAAAACTTGGAATGACTAAAAATAACATAAGGGCCATATTTATAATTAATTGACCACAAACATACTCCCCAATCAATTTCACTAAAGGATTTTGAACAAAATCACTTTGATTGAGCATCCGTAAGCACCATTTGATATAGGGGACCCAACTAGAGAATTCTCAAATTGGTTATCAACAATGGGTGAAATAGGGTCAAAACACATAAATAAGGTGATACTCAAACAAAATTTGAAATTGTTAATTTGAGTCCTAACAACATCATATATCTAATATATTGAGCCTAAAACTTGGTATTTCAACTTTGACACATCTTAAAACTATACATGTCTCAAAGATTGGTATGTAACTTTTGTTGAAGATAAGAGCAGTATCAAATCTATTTTTTTGGGTAATGGTTGGAATCACTTTGTAAAAGGATGTGAGAATGATTAGGTGATATTTAATAATGGTGTAAATTATACATTTAATAATTTTCAATATGTCCCTAACATGAAAAAAAACCTATTATATATAGGTGAGATCACTAAGAATCTTAATATTTGTATAAAGTTTCAAGGAAGAAAATGTATGGTAACTACTCTTAAAGATAAAAAAGTGATTATTTGTGACATTAGTGAAAAGGGATTTGTATAAATTGGTTGATCCTAAAACAAAAAAATTGTGAACTTATAGTAGTTGAGACTACTAGTAAACTTTGCATGAAAGGTATGGTTACTTGAATCATAAGTACTTTTCTATGCTTAGTAAGACTAATACGATGGATGGGCTTCCATCCATTTAGGAAAGTCAAGATGTATGCATAGGGAGTTATATGGACAAACAAAGTTGACATCATTTTTATATTGATAAGGTGCAACATGCCAAATAGGTTTGAGGTTTGGTACATGGTGATTTTCATAGTCCTATGAAGACTCCTATAATGTTTGGTGTGTATTTATTATTAGATGAATTCTCTAGAAAAAAGTGATTTTATTTTTTAAGAATAAGTGAAAGTGTTTTTCTAACTTGGTTTTGTGTAAAGTTTTTGTTGAAAAACAAATAAGTAAACAAGTAAAGACAGTTAGATCAAATAACGAGAGTGAGTTCATCTCTGACCATTTCAAGGAATTTTGTGAGAAGGAAGATATCTCTAAAAATATACTACTTTGTACACCCCACAAAAAGTAAATTCATGGACAGGAGGAATAGAACAATTATAGAGATGGTAAGGGGTATGGTGTATAGTCAATTTTTTTAATATAGGTATTGGGTAGAAGCTGTGAATACAATAGTTTACATCCTTAACAAAATTTTGTATAAATCCTTGTAAAATATCACTCTTCAGGAAGCGTGGTTAGATAAAAAACATGTTGTAAGTGATTTTAGAGTTTTTGTTTGTATTTATTTTTCACACATTTATTAGGAAAATATTAATATTTTAGAAGCAAAAAAAGTAAACCATATATGTTTTTTGTATATAGTGAAAAATCCAAAGCATACAAACTACTAAATGTATCAAAATAAAATTATCATTAATAAATATGATCCATTCTTTTCATATATTGGTAATTCTACAGATAATTGTGAATGGGTAACTACTCTTGATTTTGGAAGAAGTTTTGATGTTGAAATCAAACAAGAAATATTAGAAAAATCACATTCCAAGGAAGGATTAGTTAGAGAAGAGGGTGATACTCTTTCTTCACAAGAAAATCAATAGGGCCAACACAATAGACCAAAGTGGCACTATACCATGATGAAGGATGTTTGGTAGGATATTTTACCAAAGGTTTGTATGGAAGGTTGATCTACACATTTAGGGAAACAACTTTTGCAAGATAGTATGCAATTTTTTCTCTAGCTTCAACTCTTCATAGATATTTGACCTTATTAAAGTTGTAAAGGTTAAATAAAAATCTAAATTGGAATCTACCACAAAGGTGGAATACGATTCCTTGATGAAAAATAAGACTTGGGTGTTGTCAACATTTCCCTTAGGAAAGAAATCTAGTGGTTGCAAATGGATTTATAAAGTAAGGTATAAATTATATGGTTATTTATACAAGTATAAACCATATCTTGTTGCTAAAGGACATGCATAGGAAATAGTAGGATATGAAGAGAGAGTTTCTTCTACTATAAAAATGGTAACCTTTCAGTTGGTTATCTATATTACTACTCAATTTTGATAGAAGGTATATCAGATGGACGTCAAAATTGCCTTCTTAAATGTACAATAAAAAAAAGAGGTATATATGACGTAACCACAAGGGTTCTAGGAAAATAACATTTTGGTTCCCACTATGGCAAAGTCATTGCATGGACTTAAGTAGGATCCTCATGCTTGGTATTTTAAAATTTGTTGACATTTTAGATATTTAGGTTTTAGAAAAAACTATTATGAATGCACTCTCTATGTCAAAGTCAAAGGTGTTGACATAGTGATCCTAATTGTCTCTATTGATGATCTTTCCATCACTAGAAGTTGTTTTATTTTAATTGAACAAGTAAAACATGATATGTGTTATGTTTTTGAAATCATAGATCTAGACCTGCTTTAATATTGCTTAGGTATAAAATTTTGGCAAGAAAATTATAAGACCTTTGTATCACAAACTAAAAATTCCAAATATATCTTTAAAAAATTTAATGACTAAATATAATACTACTTCTACACTTATGTAAGTTGGGATCAAGCTCTTAATCAACATTGTTTCATCATTGGTTAATGAAACAAGGTATCAACCATTGGTTGGTAGTTTTATTTATGTTACTACTAGACTAGATATATATTTTGTATTCAACTGCTTTCTCATTCTATGTCTAAACCTCAATAGGAACATTAGAAATCTACAAAATGAGTCCTTTGATATGTCAAAGCGTCCCTTGAATTTGGTATTCTATATGAGCAATCTGTTGACTTCATGATAACATGATATACTAACTCTAATTGGGATGAAATATTTGATTCAATAAAGCTTGTAGTAGGTTACATTTTCACTCTCGGGCCAAGAGTAATTCATTGGAAAAGAAAGCTACAAAACACAATTGCATTATCTTCTATTGAAGCAAAATATAAGGTAGTAGTCAATACAAGTTGTGAGGAAATATTGTTAAAAATTCTATTGGTTGATATTCAATTGGATCAAATTGCATTGAAATCACTTTTTTGTGTCAACCAAAGTGTTCTCAAGATGGTGAAGAACCTAGTATATCATTCTAGAACTAAACATTTGAACTTCAACATTAAATTAATTTTGGCAATTGGTTGATAACAAATACAATTTTCTTTATTATGATCCTATAGAGTACTAGATTGTAAATATAATGATTAAAATACTTGGTGAAGAAAAAAAATGTCAAGTTTAGAGATAAACTTGAAATTGTATTTGGTTTAGTTATTAAGAGTGGTATTAGGTTAATTAATATTAATGTTAACAAATGTTCATATTATGAAAATAATTTTATATTTGTTAGTATTGTACTATCATTAGCACATTAGTGTAATTTTTCTTATGTAGGTTGTATGTTGTTGGGAATTTTCTCCTAAATAATAAGTTAGTTTGTTTTTTAATTTGAAATATATATTAAACCATTTTATAATTTATCTTTTATTGGCTCTAGAATACAATGCTAATATTATTAACACCTAATACAAAAATAAGGAGCTAGGATGAAAGGGTACTAACATTTCCTCACCCTCAAAAACCTTTCCTCTCAAAGCTTGAGATGAGGAAATGGTTGTAATTGGAGTAATGGTTCCCATGTTATATATTTTGGTTGCATACTACAACATTATACTAGAAGCTTAATAATTGTGTAAGTGTGAATTCATTTTGATCACTTGTAAAGGATAAAATTTGTGTCTTCTGGTTGCATACTAAGGAGAAATCTACTTATAATGTAATATGTAATATTGAAGGTAATTAATATACATTTATCACTATTAGTGGTAAAATAGAAAAATAGTGTCAAGATAAATGGTCAATAAGTTGAAGTTGAAAATGATGGAGCATCCTAGTCTTTATAGAATTTCAAGGTTGTAGAAAGGACATATAGTGTTGGTAAATGGGCAATGTTCCATAATATTTAAAATATGATAATATCCTAATGAGGTGCTATGTGATATCATGTCTATAGATGTATGTATAATTTTACTAAGATGATCGTGGTAGTATGGTAGAAAAACATAAATATTGGTAGGAAAATACTTACACTTTCAAAAAGTATTGTAGAAACATATTCTTATTTTCCAATGAAAGAGAAGGAAATCAAAATATATAATAATGCTAAAATTTATTTTCTGAATGGTAGAAATTTATTAGATGGCAAAGAGGGTGAAAACTTATGTTTTTACATTAATTTAATAGTATATGATAATGTAGATGTAGGAGAATGATTAGAGAAATAAATTCCAAAATTATTGAAAAATACATTAAAACATAGTACTAGATAATATGCTATATGGATAACCACTAGCGAGAAATTTCAATCATCATATGGATTTGAATCAAGGAGTAAGTTTTCCAAATAAGGTTGCACATAAAAGGATGCCAAAAAATGATTTTTTTTTTTTTATGTTAGAAAATTGTACAAATCTAGCTTAGAGAGCACTAAGTGACCAAAAGTAAAAATCAAAGACTTCTACACAATTTCTTAGCTCTCTTTGCTCAATTGGTACTGATCACTCATACAATGTGTTGTAGTACTACACCTATTGAGTCATATGGATCAAGTTAGTTACAATGTCCTACGTCCCCTAGCGTACCATTTCTTGTCTCATAATATCACTCTCCTACCTTAGTCTAGAAACATCCACCTATTCTTGAGCTAATATGGCCCATGCTGCATCTCTCTTGGTTGTCACTGCTGCTAGCTAGTCTCCCCCATCTCCCACTTAAGCCCCACCCAATAATCCCTGTAATCTGACAACCTCTTCTCACACAATATCCTACTCTCCCAATAGTTGATATTGCTCCTATCTAAGCTAATACCACCCTGATATAACCAACCCTAGACACACCTGGATACCACTCTCATTATCAGGATGATCCTTTCCATTGATGTCTACATCCTCCTCTCCTTTTCTGTCCTCCCTTGGATCCACTCCCCGTCGATCTCGTTAAACCTCATCATCTCCATCATCACTAACCTCCTCCTCCTCCTCCTCAAATACTACCAATTGATCCCACAGAATCATTAACCGTACTAGACTCTTCCCTACCCACTAAGCATCATAATCTGTTGTGGTCCCTACATCTATCACTATACACCGTAAATCCCACAACACTATTGGTGTATCCCGCTAATCCTGCCTAGCTATATAGGGCTCTATATACCCCCCCATATGCTTCTCTCCCACACTACATGAACAAGCCTCCTACATCAATATTATCTGTTAAAGTCCAAACTATCTCATCACTCACACTTGAAGATATCACTCAATGATCATAGTTATAAAAAATATCAAATAATGTGATTGTTGTACATGTGGAATGTAAAAGGAATCATCATCCCATACCTCACACTCTCAGTGTAGTCTCTAGATGAAGTTATCCATCTCATCTATCACTCGTCTCTAATAGGGAAAGTCCCCAAGTTGTCAGTGATAGGGTAGGGTTGGATGGAACAATCACTGTTCCATGCTCTGGATCTTTGTTTGCAAGATCTCCTTGGTGTCTCCACCACCTTAACCTTTAGGACCTACCTCATGTTTAGGTACCCCTGATTCTATTGGCAAACCCCACTATCATCTCACTTCCAATCTACCAAGTCTCCCTTGGTGCAATGCTTCTATTCTTCCCTTAGCCTTTAATCTTCCCTAAAGACTAATACCCTCCAACAACTAAGTTTAACTTCGCATGGGTGTAGAGATGTTTCCAAAGGCTTCAAACCATCTCCCTAGGGTTCTTTACAATCCACCATACTCCATTTACAATTCGCTACCACCAAACCCTCAGTTAGGGTTTATTAGGCTACTAGCCCAAGAGCCCCTATTAGGTTTCTATCTCCGAGTAAACAAACTAACACTCTAAGGTTTACCAAAGAAAACTGAATTTACCCTTGGGTTTCTTGTTCTTCATGTCTATCACTTGAAGAATATAGTGGTTCTGGCCTCCAACTGCCCGTACAATTCCTCAAACTGGAACTGATCAAGAACATAGGTCTTTTTGGGTCTTTTCCCTGTCTTTTTGCAGACTGTCAAAGGCTTCCTCTCATCAAATAGGTTGATGGGGCTTCCTCCTTCTTAGTAAGCCTTGGAAAGGAATTCACTTGCCCTCTCCACACTATGAATTTCCAGGAGATAGTCACCCCTACCAGTTAAGTGCCTTTCACTTCCTATCTTTCCTAGTCGGGCACTGTCAAGCTCGCCTAGGAGAAGAATTTTTCCATGCTTCCCTGACTCCTAACCACTCCTAATCCTAATCTATATACATACATGGAGCCTAATCAAAGTTCCCAAGGCCCGTACATAAGGTATAGTGGGATTGCAACTAGAACTCCATACTTTACAGACTGACTGTCAAGTCAACAACTTAAAAACAAACAAACTAAATACAAAGAATCGCTTGCAAATTGAACACACAAACTAATTACTATAACACAAAGCTTCTAACACAGCTACACTACGTTCTATAACAACTCACAGTGCCATGATCGCTCCTGATCAGACAAATGCAATACACAACACAAAATTTTATCCAACTTTATCACCGTCCTCACTAATTTTCATGATTGTTCACCAATACAAAAGCTTCCAACCTCGCTCTCAAGTCGAAGCACACCATAAATAGGTTCTCCAATTTAGTTAAGCCCAAGCCTTACTGTTCCATGGCCGCTTGTGGCTTTCCATAGGCCTTATTTGCAAAATTTTAAAGAAAACTATCACTTAGGAAGGTCTACAAGGTCCTAAATCACCCTTCTAGCCAAATCCCAATCTAACAAATGGTCAACATGACCTTTACTAACTTAATGCAAGCTCTCAAATGCCTCTAAGGCACAATTACAAGAATTAGAAGGAGTTTGCTACATGTGATCTAAAACAAAGTGCTAATTCTTAACCTTCTGGGTAACCCTCCTAGATGCACTTTGGGGTGCTCCTGCACCAGTCAGTGTCACAAAAATGAAGCATAAGAAAAAAAATAAGGCATCCCATGGACCCTCTCTCTATCTACCATTGGCCATAAAATGATGAAATATCATACACCTAGATGTGCAGTAAGGTCAATCTGCAGTCAAGGATTTTTCCATCCCTATATACCACTAAATACATCTCTTTATACAACTCGACTAATACACATGCACCCCATGTAAAAATGGTTTCATCTAATAACATCCTATCAAAAAACCTCGTCCAACCAATGGAAAATTCTTGTGATCTCTGATCAGGCGCTAGTACTCCTACCATCAACATCATGGTGAACAATGAAAACTCAGGTAGCTCACCCATCCCCACCTCTAGGTCCAACTTGATACCCTTAATTGGAAGATCATCTATCATAAATACCCAAACCGATGCATCCTTTGCATGCATCAAATCATACTCTAAAATCTCCCCTTGTATCAGGAGTTTCATAATCTCTCACACATCCTCTAAATTCATAGTAGCCTCCCCAATAGGCAGAAGAAAAATATTGGTGTTTCTATGCTACCACTCCACCAACATCATCATCATTACTCGATGTGCCCTCATTCATGCATCCTTGACACATAGAACATGCCCATCAAACAAAGTCGCTCCTCATCCATCTCGGTCAATTGGTGGAAAAATTGTGTCATCACCCTAGGCATCACTCATGTGGCTATAATGTCACCAATAGCTCTTGCATCATGGGTTGATGCAAGAAGTTAGGTCCACAAAAAGCTCGAAAAGTGGAAGTGTTTTTGCTATTTTTCAAAATTTGTCACACTTGGACTAAAAAATTGAGGCACTTACACAATGAATCTTAAAAAAAGTTAGTACAATGAAATATAGCATTTTGAATCTAGTTTCCAAATATTTAATTTATTCAAATATCTAGATGATATAGAAATTAAATTTTGATAGGGATGTATAAAAACCAATTTTTAAAAGTCCTTGTTCTTTTACCATATCACGCACGTGTACAAACACCACTTTTTGACACAAATAAAAGTATTTTTCTAATTCCTTTTGGGGAAAGAGAGCTAACAACACGAAGATTGATGGATAATTTTTTTGTAATTTTGTTTTGAATATATTTTTTTATTGAATTTTTATTGGCCTTAATTGCTGTTTTTAAAAATCAATGTGTACAGACAACATAATTGGACATAAACTAAACATTTTTTGAATATTTTTTTTCAATGCGTAGAGAATTGTCTGAAGATTGATTCCATATATATATTTTTACAAGAAACTTAACCAAATAAAAGTTATTAAAAAAAAGCTTGATATTTCAAGTTTAAGGACTAGTTTGCTTAGACATTAATTAAAAAATAACAAATATAATCCAATATTAATAAAAATTATATAATTGATCATGTTATCTAATGGGTATTAATTTTATATATTGATTCAGCAAAAAAGTCCATTAGCCATATTGCCAAAGTTGGACATTCTTCTTCAATCTGCCTCAGTTTTTTAGTTGCAGGTCAAAGGCTAAGGGTTGAATTTCCAAGCCTTTCCTGAGCCTAAAACCAAGGCTACATGTGGGTTGGAGATTCAAATTTTTAATAATGCGTATGCATTTTTTAAAAATGCGTACGCGTTACAAAACACACACGTGTTCTTTATTTGTTTGATTATTTAAAAAATTAAATGCTTTTTAGAAACATGTAAGCATTTTCAAACACAAAACACTTACACGTACGTGTTTCTAAAAGGTATTAATTTTTTTAAATAAATGACTTGTACGTGTTATAAAATGCATACATGTTATATAATACATACACATTTTTTAGCGCATACACATTTTTTTAGGCTTGAGTACCTGATGCATAACACATACACATTTTTTAATAACGCATACGTATTTTCTGTAATTTTTTTTTGGCCGAAACTTCCCCTCTTCGTGGAACCAACTTCTTGCTTTTACCCTCATGTCATTACCCAATGTCAACCTTGCCCAAAAGGAACCAATACACCTATCCCTAAAAATCCCTTGCATAACTACTTTTTAGCAAAAACACACTTTTACCTTGTGTAAGCATCATTTGTGGCACAAGTACATCCTTACCCTAAACAAGCACCATTTTTGGTGCAAACACATACTTAACCTACACAAGCGCCACTTTAGCACAAGCACGTACCCAACTTACACAAGCACCATTTCGATGCACACACCTACTTAACCTTTAGAGGCACGTACTTGTGAAATGTAAATGCTACTTTAGCACACACACAATGTAAGCCGACACAAGCATTGATTCCTTGAGTGTAAGCACCTTTTCTAGCACAAGAGTGTTTACCTTGCATGCACTAATTAGTAGTGCATAGGTGTATTTATGATCTGTAAGTGCTATTTTATGTAGTTGAAGTTCCACAATCATGTGCATAAGCATAGTTCCATGAAATCGTGCCTCCATTTCCACCTACTTTATCCCTTGTTTTGCCCTCATTTATTACCCCTAACTACCCCGAAAACCCTTAGATAGGACACTGATCGAGTCTCCTACATCTGTCGGTTGCTAGTACTTGCAAACTCACTCCAAAAAATGCGAATGACATGGTACAAGCACCATCTCCTCATCTCTCACTCTATTCCTATTCTTTTGAATCACAAGGGTGGAAATGACTTGTTTTGGCCCACCTAGGCATATTTATAGGTCCTTAACCCTAATTTTTTCTCTAGGATTCCCTCTAGGCATGTGGCAGATACCCTATCACCTAGCCAACCTTGCTTATGTATTCCCCTGTCACTCCATTTCTTCTCCCCTTTCTTCTTATTCTTCTTATTTGTCTTTTTTCTTTTGAACTTACCTTTTTGAGATACCACCCAAAATTATTTTTAAAAATATTTTTTCTTCCAAACAGTCTCTGGAGGGGGCATCACCTCTTATTCCACCTATCTTATTGGATAAGTTTTAATATTATTTGATGCAACATAACTTAAAATGCTACATTAAAGAGGGGAAAAATGTAGACACCCCAAATATGAAGTTACATTTAAAAAATTAATTAAAATTCTAAATTTTAATTAATTTGTCCCATCCTTCTTCTAAATTAATTAAATATTTTATTATTTAATTAATTATCCCATTATTATTATTAATTAATTAAATATTTCATTAATTAATCAATTATCCCATTATTCTTCTTCATTAATTAAATATTCTATTATTTAATTAGTTAGCCCATTATTCTTCTAAATTAACTAGATATTTATTTAATTAATTTTCCTATTGGCCTATCCTTCCCAAGGTTAAATTATTTAAAATAATATAACCTTAGCCATTACCAACTATTTCTTCTAAAAACCCTTGATTAATTAATTAATTATGCCTAATTAACCTCCACTTAGCCCTTTCTTCAATTTTAAATTCACTACTTTTCATGTGTCACTCCCCCTCACATGCTTGCTTCTCCATTTATCCAATAAGTCCTCACCTCCCTCTCATTAAATTCACTAAAGACAAATGCCACTTTTTAAGTTGACTTTGTATGGGGTCATCTCTCTCCTCTCCATTAAATCTAATTTTAAATTTGACCTCTCTTGAGATGAGAAAAAATTCAAAGATTTGCCTCTCTTGAGATCCTATCACATTCTTCCAAAATCATATAGATAATCATTCTCACTCAAGCCTCTCTTCTTCTTTAGCTATCACATGAAACTTGTCCTATTCCTCTTTCTTAGGAGAACCTCTCAACATGAGCCATTGATCTTGTGCCAAGATCTTATCCCTCCATCTATTTGAGCCCCCTTATATAAATGGAAGCTCTCACTATCCATATTCATCAAGTAAATTTTCTATAACAAGATTATGCTGAAACATCCTTAGAGAAATTCACATTTCTATAGCTATTTGTGAGCATCTCAATAGGCTTTTGAGTGCATGCTTATTTAGCTCAATCATGGAGTTGAAGATGTTTTGAGGTGAAATATTGTGTGTTTATGCACTCTATATTTCTTATTGTACTTCATTTAATTTTCGTTTCCTCAACACAAACTACATTCGAGAGCTCATCCATGGACAAGTTATTGATCTTTGTTACTATCCATGTTCTGTGTAGGTTACCGATATTTTCACTAAAACATTTAAAAAAAAGAAAGTATATTCATCTATGAGATTCGTTGGGGGTGCGAGAGGATTATTTTTTATGGGGATTCTTAGTCCTTTTGTCCACTCTCTTTAGGGGGACCTTTTCTCTCTTTTGAGGGAAAATAAATTTCCACTCATTTTCTCCTTTTCCTCATTTATGAGAGTTTTTTTTTGTACTTGGGTACCTCTTGAGGCCTTGGCATGAGAACCCACTTCTTGTTTCCTTCTAAGTTACATTTAAAAGGGTGTGCTAGTGTAATATTTTATTCACCTTAGATATATTTTATCCGAAGTGTTATATTGCATGTGTTTATTAAGTTTAATTAGGTAAAAAAAATAAGTAGGATAGGATAATAAGTTGCACACATTCTCTTTCTTTCATAAGATATTTCCTTTGATCTTATCCTCAAATATTTGGAAACTTAGTTAAAAAATCCCTTATTTTTTGGTTTTTTCCTGTTTTTAATCTTCATAATTTCTTTTGTATTAATAATAGTTAGAACATCATATACATGATTTTCAGATTTGAGTATCAGTAGCTGTAACAACTATTACAAAATATTTAGATACTGAGTCACAACTACAATTTACCCCTGTATGCATAGATTATTACATATCATATACAAAATTACATTAGATCATTAAGCATTACATATATAAAGCTATACAATGATATAAGTCACTATGATATAACAAAATAACTAATTATCTTTGCATCTTTTCTTAATAGTTCCTACTCTGGCTGCAATATTCAAGATCCTCCCATACTAACTCTCTTTCTGAGAGCATCTCATTTGACCTAACCTCCTCTATCATAAGATTCTTGCCCTCATTCACATGTAGTTTAGCACCTTTGGATTCTTTTGCCTTCTTTGGGTCCCCTATTGCCACTTCATTGAATATCCTTTGGAATTATCTCAAAGCTTTCATAAAGGTTTCCAAGTCCTCATGGTTGTGGTGCCAAGTGTGCCCATATTTTACCTCTTCCTTGTTTACCCCAACTGTACCATCCTTAATTAGCTTCATGAATTTGAACACTGAAATATCCATTATAATGGTCACTTGCATAACAACATTGAAAAAGGTGAGTCTTTCTGAAGACTTAGTAAGAATCCTTCTACATCCTTTAAATTTGTCCTTGTTCCTTGTGTTCCAAATGTGCTAAAGAATTCCAATTGATAAATAATCCCAAAACAACTTACATTCCTTATTTAACTTTTTTCCATTGCCAATTTTAAAATGAATTTCTAGCTAATATTACCATTCTTTTCCCAAATCAATTGATCATTACAAAAAAAATTCCACATTTCCTTTACATAGAAACAATAAAAAAATATGCTTAATAGATTCTAGAATTCTAAAAGTACTGTAGATATCCACATCATTTTGATTCATTTTATAGGGAACTTTTTGGAGAAGAACAAGCCATCTATAATAGGATTTTTTAGGTTCTTTAACATTGTGCCAAACAAAATTGAAAATATCATGCCATTCTTTATCAGAAAGTGCTATCCCCCAAGAATTATTAATATGTTTAGTAATGGAAACAAAGATAATTAAATGCTTACATATTGTTTTGGCTTTGATCCCAGTCAAATTAGTCCCATCAATCCATTATAGATTATGGGATTGGTTAATGTCATTTTCTATGTTTATTGGGAATTGCAAATTTTTGATGGCCTCCATTAAGGTTGAGTAAGTTCTCCAATTGGAGAGAGGAACATTATAATCATTGCAAAGAGAATTCCAAGATTTTAAATGCCCATTGGATAGGAAGTCTTTGAAATTTTGTAAACCTTTTTTAGCCTACCTTTTGGCCGAACACCCTTGTAGTAGGTGAAGGGGCCTATCATTGTGCTCCAAGTTCCAACAAATGGAACAATTGATATGGCACATTGCATTGCAATTATTAATTACCTTGTTGGGGTTGACTTCTACATTGTGTTTAATCAACTCCCAGGCCTTCCATAGGCTCTTGAAAACTAGGGAGGCATCAGGGGACATTGGGTGTTTGTTAATGAAAATATCATTAAAAGACAATATTTTCTAGGACTTTTCTTGCTTAGGGACCTCAAGCTAAAAGTTTATTCTCACAAAAAACTTCCAAGTCTCTTCCCCTTTTGCCTTGATAATCCATTTTTCAATGAGATTTGTGCCATGAAGCCTCAAATCGGTTAGGTCTATTCCACCCAGACTTTATCAAGACAACACCACTCCCACTTCACAACATGCTTCTTCCTTTTACCATTCCCATCAAACCAAAGGAAGTTCTTGATCTTATTTTGTCTTTCATTGAATTGATAACTGCTAAAGAACCAGATTGAGGTGCAGTAAATACTGTAAGAGGATAGGATTTTTTGACATACTTGGATCCTACCTGCTAGAGACAAGTACTGCCTATTCCACCCATAAATTTTTTTCTCAATTTTGGTTTTAATCCACAACCAAATCTCTTTTATATTAGGGATGATAAAAAAGGGTATCCCCATGTACCTTGCTTGCGGGGGCCTCCTGATCAAAATCCATATTTCTTGATCCACTGAGGTGGAGATTCATCCCACCCCAAGATTATAGACTTAGCATTGGGAAAGTTTACACCCAAGGCGATGCAAAAGAAGTTAAGTTTTTGTATTACACTCTGCATATTATTTTCATCCAACTCCAAAAATATTGCGATGTCATCTGCAAATTGGATGTTTAGTAGTTCATTTTGATATGGGAGTTTTAGGCCCCTAATTTTGGGTGAGATAGTAGATTATCTCAATAGATAATGAACAACATTAGATGCAATAACAAAAAGGGATGGTGCTAAGGGGAAACCTTTCCTAATGGATATTTCAAGAGTGATTTCCTTTGAAAGTGATCCATTAACCTTTATTTGATCAGAAGCATCCCTTAGCAGAGTGTCTACCATATTGCAAAAGGCATTGGGGAATCCAAAGGCCTCAAGTGTAGTTCTTAAAAAGGACCACTCTACTCTATCATAGGATTTTTCAAAGTTTAGGAGGATCATGGTAGAATTCTTCTTTACGTACCTTGCCAATTGCATGGCTTCCCAACTTGTGATGAATTTTTTAAAGATGTACCTTCGTTTGATGAAGCAAATTTGAGTGCTATTTATAAATTTGGGAAGGATATTTACCAGAATCAATGCAATTACTTTTGCTAGTATCTTGTAGGACACATTCAATAGTGAGATAGGTATCTAGTTTCTTAATAGAGTTTTATCCCCCCCTTTTGGCAGTAGTTTAATAATAGATTTGTTAATGCTCCTACCCAAGGAGCCCCTATTTAGGTCTTCCTAGTAAAATTGTTTCAACTCTTCACATATCCAATCTAAAAATATTTTTTAGAAATCAACATGTAAACCATCACTTCAAGGGGATTTTTCATTGTTCACGAACTAAATGAAATTTTGATTTCTTCTTTAGCAATTCAATCAACCAATGTTTTAGCATCCTCCTCAAAGAGTTTTTTGGGAATTATTTGCTTGACATAGGCTTTGACATTGTTATTTCCTCCCTCCCACTTTCAGATGAGAAGATATTCTTGAAAAATAGGGAGAATTGCCTTAGTATATCTTGTTGGGATGTGTAGAGGTTTCCCTCATCCTATATTTGATTTATTTTCTCCTTCATATTTTTTATTTAAGATATATGAAGAAGAATTTGGTACCCTTGTCCCCACAATCTAACTAGTTTAATTTGGCTCTTACTTTTTAAGACCTTGGATTTTGTGAAATTGCAACCTTCTCAAGCTATTCCTGGCAAGGGCCAAATCCTCACTAATGTCTCATCCCTTGGATCCGATTGGACCCTAGATTCAACTATAAACAATTTCTCTTGGAGTTCATTTCCCTTTCTTCTTCTGTGTAATGCTCTTTTCTTTCCAATGGTTTGAAATAGTTTCTTCCACCCATTTATGTTATGCTCCCATCTCTCAATGACACTTAATTCCTTTAGCATCCATTTTTTTATTTCCTCAAGTGTAATAGTGGCTACCTTATAGTCACTATCTTTTAGGAGACAAGTGCTTAGCATGAAACTTGTTTTCTTTGTGTTCTCCTTAATTATTCCATTGCTTGTGGTTATCATTTCACTTATAGGGTAATGGTCAGAGAGAGTGTATGGATATATATTCACTTTGTGACCCTCACTCTTAGGCACACATATGAAAAAATATTTATTGGCATAAAATATGTCTACTCTATAGTAGATTATTCTCCCACATTTTTGGTATTTCACCAGGTATACCAAATGCCCTTGTGTTTATTCTTTCCTCCTTCTAGAGGGTCAATCAAATTGATCTTGGTTTTCAGTCTTTGCTAGAAATATCTTTCATTGTATTTCAACCCCATGTCCAACCCTCCCCATGTATCATCAACATGCTCAACCATGTTGAAGTCCCCACCTCATACCCAAGGCTTGCCAGGTAGGTTGGAGAGCCATTTACGAAGTCTAATCATGTCCCTATGCTCATTAAGAGCATATATGAAACATGTTCCAAACTTGTCCTTATCCTTCTCGAGTACGATCCAAACCACAATGTTGTAAGGAGAGGTGCCACGGTTCACCACATATTGGGCCCAATATTTGGAGATTAGGATGGAAAATCCACCTCTCCCTCTTTCATGATTAGTGGAGAAAAATGAAGAGCTGTTCTAGATGAATCTTAGACTAGTATCCAAAGTGAACCCTGTTGCCTTGGTTTCTTGTAGGAGGACAACATATTTTTGATTTTCAAGGTTAAGAAACCTTCTTATGATGTATTTTATGTCCCATAAAATTCTAGGAAATGCAACTAAGATTCATTTTCAACAGAGCTTGGGGAGGTTTCCTTATCACATTTGAAGTGATTAAAGCACTTTGGCATTCTTTCATCAGTCTCAAGTCTTTTAGAGGTAGGCATCTGGATTACAACACTTGTTTTCTTCATTTTGTTTTTGGCTATCTACACACTCGCCTTGCCCACACTTAGAACCTTACCACTTTTCCTTGGCCTTCTCAGGCCAACACAAGGCTTAGGAGTTTGATCCTACTATAATTCAATAATATTATCATTTATAAGGTACCCATGGTCCTCAACCGAATCCAAATAGGTTTTAAGAGTTTATTTTATTTTTTTACCACCTGTACCCTTTCTAGTTCTAGTTTTACAATCAACTTTATTTCCCTCTAAGGTCATGCTTAATTTAGGGTTCATCTTTGGGGAAGCCCTGTCCCTTGATTTAGGAGAGAAAATTTCATTAATTTGAGGGGATTGGTTCTTATTACCACTCTTTAGGGTTACAATCATATTTTTCCTAGTCCTATCAGGATATATTTCCACATCAAGGGCCAACATATGGGTAGAGAAGCTATTTTGACTATGATTTTCCACACATCCGTCTCCTAAATTAAGATCATCTGTATCAACTAATTGTTCACATTAGATAGCCACCAACTTATCATTAATATTTAAGGCCCCAGTGGAGCCCTGGGTAGGTGTGTCCTTAGATAGGTTAGTCAAATTTTCCTTAAAAAACACTTTAGGCTTGAATAGATCTAGTTGCTTACTCAGACCTTTAGAGCTTAATGATCCTTTGGTGCCTAGCTTCAATCTCAAAGATTAGGTCCTTCACCAAGAAGGAATTTTTTTTTCTCCCAACCAAATTAGCATTTTCTACACCTAACATGTCTTATTGATTTTCTTTGGAGGCAACATTAAAGTTGCTCCTCTTTATATGGAACTTAGATTCCTCAGGGGCTGAACTACCACTATTATTGTTTTTTAGCTGGTTATTTGCCTCTATATTTTTCCTAATTTTTTCCATTACAATTTTTTGAGCATTCAATTTTTATTTGACCAATTCACCTTCAATAAAAGATGGGGGGTGGGGAGAAGGGGGTTCCAAGAAAAGACCAAATGACACCTTCAAGCCCTCATCCTCCTCTTCGAGGAGACTGAAAGAATTAGAGATTTCAATTTTATTAACTTTCTTGTGAGAGGCCAGAGGTTGTCTTGGACCCTCCCAACCATCTTTGATATTGTTCATTTTACTCAATTCTGAAGAGGGGATTTAACTCCCTCTCTATTATTACATTAATCTTCAACATTCATTCCTAGGTTATGCTCATCTATAACTACTTCTTGAGAAGGAAGGGGCTTATCTGAGGGCATAAAATGAATTGAATTTATAATAAAATTCATGTTCTTAGAAATAAAATTTAACTGTTTATTGCTTTGCTCAATAGAATTCCCCATCTTAGAGTTGTTGACAAGATTTTCCCCATTTTTGAGCTTAGGTTTGTTAGGAGTTTTATTTATAATGGGACAATTTTTCTAGATATGCTCCTCTTTCTTGCAAGGATAACATGCATTAATTCCTCCTACTATTTATAGTGTGCATGACACATGAACATCATCATCTACTACTACTAGAGCCTTCAAAATGTCTACACTAGGGTTTAGTGAGACCAAGATCCACATGTTCATATAGGGGAGAGAGGATTTCACCTCATCCACCCTTATAAAACCCTCGAGAGGGGAGAGAAGTTGGGAGAAAAATAATGAGTATTCAAGGGGATGTTTTTAATGACCACCCACCTAGGGCACGAAAGTGCCAGAATTTCATCACCATTAGCTTTTGGTGACCAAGCCACGACATGGAAGGTACACCCTTTGACATTATAGTAGGGTTTAGATAAGAATTTCTCTTGCATTTTATGCTCTTTAAAAAAAAAAAAAGGTCACATTGAACCCGCTTGCAAAAAATCATTTGTATTCCCATTTTGTTTGGCCAAATATTTGAAAACCAACTGTTTAGATATTTCCTAGCCAATTTTTTTGCAAGATCTAGGATTGCCAAGAATATGGCGACATCACATAATCTAGATTTTTCACTACATATATATTTTTAATTTAGCGTTTGGAGTAAGAATTAAATTTTTAGGGCCCTTGGAGGAGCATATACCTTGTTCTCCATTGGAGCCGAGGTCAAGGTCACTATCCTTAGAGACAACCAAAAATCTAGCATCCATTGAAACCCTAGATTTCCCTTCAACTGTGATTTATTTGAAAGACTTGGTTTCATTATGAGTGGTTTTTCCCAAATCATCCCCATTTGCAAGGGCATTGGGGGTACCCTTACCACTGACTATAAATGCTTAAGAGGATTCGAGAACACAATAAACATACAAATCATAGAAGAAATTTAACACATGCTAGAGAAAGGCATACAAACACCACGACACATTGGAAGACAATTAATATAGAGAAATTAAAGATGTATGAGGACACCCACAAATGCAAAAACCTTTGTGGGGGAGGGCTTGGCCTCCCCCACTCAGCCACTTGCAGGAATTCAAAATCTTGGTTTTGCTCCTCTTCGCCTCTAAGGTCTCCAATCCCCCTCTTCATAAATTTGGAATCCTAGAGGCTATACCCTTTCCTTCCATTTATTGATCATAAAAGAAGCTATTGTGAGATTTTGCACTTCTCTCTCAAGAAACTATTTATTTGTGCTATTTTTATTTTTTTATTAATCATTTGTATTTAATAGCTTGATAATATATATATCACTTGTAGTAGATTATGGGTTAATATGTTTTTTGCATATTCTAATATTTTTTTAATTAGCTTAGATATATGTAAATGAGATTCTATTCTCTTAAATTATTGTTGAACCTAATATTATATACATGGTCTAATTCCCCTTAGGTTTTCTCCCCCCTCATTATGATTTTAAATCTAAATTTTATAATTATTTATGGACTTCATATCAAATATATCTAAGGTTTGATTATATTCTCGTGTTTTTATTCATTTCTCTACTTTTTTTAGGGTTTTAATTGTCATTGCTTCATATTTTTATCCAATTTACCCACCATTATTTTGGCCTTTAGGGTTTAAACTTTTACTCTTTTTAGATTTGATTATTTAATAGGTTTTTAATTTTTATCAACCCTTGTATGCCATTTCTAACTATCATTATATCCTTTTGGGTTTTGAATATTATGTGCATGCTAGAGTTTCATTCATCTCATTCATATCATCTCTTTTTGAGAAGTACATGTGTGAATACTCTTATTGCTCAAAAAATAGTTTCCATGTTGATGTTCTCAAGAGTATATTGTTCCTCCTTTTATTTCTACAAGTACAATCACTTGTGTGTGATGGTATTTAGAAATAAGTGCATGGAAAGACATAATGAATAAAAAATACATGGATATATGGGAAAATATGGATAAGGTATGTATAAAAGTATGGAAATTCATGTAAATGAGGATATGTAAAGGATTAGAGAATAAGTCCAATTTTATATAAGACTATGACTATGAATATGTAAATATGTTGTAAATTTGTAGATATGGGAAAATGGCTATAGTATAGGCTACTGATTGTGAAATAATATGTTTCAGATTTTATAATTGACATCATACATATTTATATAAGGGTAGGAAGCATGAGATAGGACTAGTATGATCAAAATACTTATTGTATATATTTTATCTATCAATATATATATATATAGGCATTATGCCTTTTCTTAAAAGAAATATGTAAATATGTTAAGCAATTCTCTCAAAATAGACACAAAAATAAAGTTAATTGGCATGGGTATGCAAAATTCACTATTACATCCCCATTCACTCCATATAGTTTTACCATATTTATTTTTAAAATTATGAGCTTGCTAAATGTAAGTGGAAAAGTGATCAAAATCATCCTTGAAAAAAAATTAAAATGACCTAATTGAATAACGTTATTTTAATGAATTACATGAGCATTTATCTTTTAACATATAGACAAATAGGTAATGAAATAACTCACACAAGAGAAAAATATAATAGAGAATATTTTGCAAATACTTGACCAAACTTGAGAATAATAAGCCATAAATTGAGGGGGAAACCTCCAAAGGTCTGCAATTGAAAAGATTACTATTTGAAATATGATGCCAATAAAATAAACACTACTTTCCAAATACCATAATTATGCCATAGATACCACTCAAACCAAATTAACTAGACATATATAAGACTATTAATAATCATATGAATTAATTAAGATTTATGATGCCCACAAGCCACTTATTCATATCCCTATGTACACTATAGGATTAAGGGTGTAGCATGCCCCCTTCATGGAAGTGTTGTCATCAATTTTGATTGAATATGGATACTTCTACACAAAATAGTTATCTCTTGGTGTGCTTCAATAGGTAAATTATTCCATTTAATGAATTACTCTATGATTGTCCTATTCCTTAGCTTCTTTTTGCATGTTTAGAAAATTAATTTAGGCTCCAAGATGAGTCTTCCCTCTACATCTATCTCATGTAGCACTATCTCTATTGATTAGTTTTTTGATTTATTCTATTTATGTGCTTGACTTATTCTCCTTAAGACTAGAAAGTACCTCTCATTAGTGTTAAATGAGTTCTTCTCCTTCTCCTTCTCCTTCTCCTTATCCTTCTCCTTCTCATCCTTCTCCTTATTATTATTCTTCCTCTCCTTCATCACTAGCATCAATTATTTTTAATCTAGTGATTTGGCTGAAGTAGTTGTCCACATGACTATTTCTATAATGTGGTAGAACATCCCTTGTTTTTATTCTCTTCACATAGAAAACTATACCAAATTAATTAGTTTGGTTCAAATTATGAGGATATAATTTCAACCTTCTATTAATGTGAAAGATGACAAAGATCAAATAATTTCCCCATTTGGTAGAACCTTGATTGGATTCTTTCCATAAAACTTTCACATATTTATCTTTGGTGTCAAGTTACTAGACATAGAATTATTTGGGTGACAATTTATATTTTAATCCAAGTCAAACCCAAATCAATTTTGATTGACTATGGATACTTCTACCCAAAATAGTTATCTCTTTATGTGGTATCTTCAATAGGTAAATTATTCCATTTAATGAATTACTCTATGATTGTCCTATTCCTTAGCTTCTTTTTGCATGTTTATAAAATTAATTTAGGCTCCAAGATGAGTCTTCCCTCTGCATCTATCTCATGTAGCACTATCTCTTCTGATTAGTTTGTTGCTTTATTCTATTTATGTGCTCGACTTATTCTCCTTAAGACTAGAAAGTACCTCTCATTGGTGTTAAATGAGTTATTCTCCTTCTCCTTCTCCTTCTCCTTCTCCTTCTCCTTCTCCTTATCCTTCTCCTTTTCCTTTTCCTTTTCCTTTTCCTTCTCCTTTTCCTTTTCCTTTTCCTTCTCCTTCTCCTTCTCCTTCTCCTTCTCATTCACATCCTTCTCCTTCTTATTATTCTTCCTCTCCTTCATCACTAGCATCAATTATTTTTAATCTAGTGGTTTGGCTGAAGTAGTTTTCCACATGACTATTTCTATAATGTGGTAGAAAATCCTTTGTTTTTCTTCTCTTCACATAGACAAATATACCAAATGAATTGGTTTGGTTCAAATTATAAGGATATAATTGAAACCTTCTATTAATGTGAAAGATGACAAAGATAAAATAATTGCTCCATTTGGTAGAACCTTGATTGGATTCTTTCCATCAAACTTTCACATATGTATCTTTGGTTTCAAGTTACTAGACATAGAATTATTTGGGTGACAATTTATATTTGAATCCAAGTCAAACCTAATAACATCATGTCCCGTAGAAGACACATCTTCCTCGCAAGTCTTATGGTGTGAATCCATATTTTAGAGATCTCTACAACCTTGGTGAGAAGATATTTGTTCAACCATTGCCTCAAGATCTTCTATCTTAGTTACCCCTTGTATTTTATTTGCCACCCTTGATAATATTTCCTCCATCCTTTTAGTGTCTTCCCTTATATCTTTGAGGGTTGTTGTATCCATCTCCTCTACTAATGGATATTTTTCAAGAGTCTTTCTAGGAGTGACTATATTACTTACTTTTCCTCTTGTTGAATCCCTCATCATGATGCTACCAAAATGGTTTTCATAATAACTTACTTAAAAAAAATCAAAAAAATCTATTTTTTATAACTTATTTCGACCTAGATATCACCTTTTAGAAAAGTCACCAAGAATTTCATTGATTTATAGCTCAGGATAAAATTTTGTGGAAACCCTAACTTCACAATAACTCCTTCAAATTTTCTCCAAACAACATCAAATCTAGACTATAACAACTTCAATAGGTCTTTGATCAATCATCGAGAATTTGAAAAAAATATCTTTATAACCTTGGGAGTGAATTTCATAACTCCTTTAAATATACTCTAGATGACCTCAAATATGCAATCTATAAACTTCAATATGTACTTGGGGTGCTGGCAAGAAGTTGAGTCCACTTTTTGGCCATTTAGTGGAAGTGTTTTCCTTGATTTTCAGAACTCGACACATTTGTACTTAAAATTTGAAGCAATTAGAGATGGAATCTTGAAAAAATTCACTAATCATGAAATGCAGTACTTAGAGTCTAGTTTCTAAATATGTAATTTATTTCAATACCCAAATGTGTTGGGTGAAAATTATGTAATCCCTTTAAAAGATTACAAAATTTTCTGTCAACCACAACTATGTGAGACAATCTCTCCTCTCAGAAAGGGGAGGCACCCTTCTTACTGCTTATTGAAGCTAAGTAAAACTAACCAAGTATTCACAATAATGTACACTACAATTAAGAGATGGGAGTGTGTCACATTCATAATTCTCTCTTTTTTCAGAGAATATGTTTTACAATGCTTCACAGTTTTGATTTCTTGATTTGATACAACTTTAAAATAAAAATAAAACAATAATTCCAATATTCTTATCTTGTCAAAGCAAAGACCAAGAATACCAACATAATAACGACAAATAATAAAACAAGAAAACTCACGAAGACACAAAGTCATTTTGTAGCTTTCACCAATGAATCCTGTAAGATATATAACCAACATTTTATTAGGAGCACAAAGTCTTCTAGATACTCCACGATAAATCCACGAATAACATGAACAAATACAAGCACAAAGTCTTGTAGAGAGATCACCAACAACATTCAATCAAATAACATAAATTCGAATAAAAGAGTGCAACAAAATTTTTACACGGATTTACTCAAAGCCCTTTAGATCTCAATCACTAATCACTGCCAATCTCAATCAAATCCAAAAGATAATCGATTCCAACAAAAATTCTGGTATGCAACTTTATTCTTTATTGATCAAAATAGATACACAAATATGAACACAAAGTTTCATGTATTTGCTTCTCAAAATGAGCATCACTTTGTTGCAAAAGATCAAAGATCAAGATTACAACAGGAGCCTCTCATATCTATAGATGGGAGAGGAGAGAAAAACTAGGAAAATCAGAAGAGAAAATCTAGGAGAATTTAGGAAAATTTGACCTAACTAATTGACTTATTCCAAAAATTTCATCCACCTTTATAGGAAAAAATCTCCGTGTTTACATGTAATTACATTTCTCATAAGGAAATATAAGATGTCAAGAACTATTTACAAAATGTGTACATGAAAGCAAAAAATATCTAACACTAGAGATGAAAAGAAATCTTCATGGTTCCTTGCATTAGGCACGGAAATATTCATATCTTTTCTTTGTCTCCAGGATGAATGCCTCATCTAGACCAATAGTGTAATCCACTATGGTGTGAACTCTAGAGATTGATCTTTTGGCAGATGAGTGAAGCTTCTTGCATCTGTAAAGATGCGTCTTAAGATTATCAAGAGAAAGCCATAAGTCACAAATGTCATGCATGGAGGTCTTTGAAAAGTTGGCATCCTCTACTTGCTTCATGAAAACTTCCTTATAGATCCATGAAAGTTAACTAACCGGGAGGAAAATATGACTTTCATCCAGGAACTTACCTTGTAACTCCTTAATTTCATTTTCTAGGATAACACGATGTCCTTTGATATCTTTTTGTACTTGGTGGATATCTTCAATAAGAGACTTGATCACTTGAATGCTGTGCTTGAGGGATTCTCTTACCTCCACATATTTATCTTTATTAGAAATTACCCCAAATTCCACCAACTTACTCAACTTTGCCTCTTTCATTCATGACCAAAATGAGAGGCATTTGTCCATTTCTTTTTTCTGTTGGGAAAGTATGCTTTCTTCTTTATCGAGCTTTGATTTTAGCTTGGCTATCTGACTGGCCTTCTCATCCACAATAGTTATAACCTGTGAACCATGTTCTATAATTTCATCAATGAAATCATACAACACCTCACCTTTAGACGAAAAAAATTCTCCGCCTTTGGTACTGGTTGGTTCCTCAACGCTTACCATAGTCAAAGGTTGTACATTTTCTGAAGAGATTGCTAGTTTCCTCAAAACAACTGCATAACACTCAGCCTTCTCCTTGTACACATCTCAGACTTGTTCCATATTGTCAAGCCTTCCTGATAATGCATCTAGGACCACCTGTGCATCTCCCTTTGCACTTTAATTTGTCACTTTGTCAAGCTGGATTCTTGTGACTATGTAGTCCTCCATGTTAACATCACCTTCTTCTTGTGGGGGTAGACCAATCTCTACAAACTTATGACTAGTTTTGTCAACATGAAGCCTTAAATGAACTTTTGCCTTTTTCTTCCCCTTGGCTTTTGGAGGGGCTATCTCTTCAAGATCAAGCTCTTCTAGAGATATCATTTGTTTCTTTCGCTTTGATACCTGAGAGACCAACCAAGGAGGAAGGGAGGAAGTATATGATTTTTGACTTACTGTCAACTCTTGTTTCATTGCAAGAACAAGATGGGAGACTTAGTGAGAAACAAAGAGGATCGGTGAAATATTATTAAAAATCACTAGTAGAAGAGAACACACAAAGTGGCGAACGATGAGGGAACAAAATCAAAAGAAAAACACAAAAGGTTTCAAGGTAAAAGAAAATCAAAACCAGGGTGCTAGGAACTAAAACAAATAAAAGCGTTGGAAACCATAATCAAAGGAAATAAAAGCATCAAGGATAGAGGAAAATGCAAGAGGCGAAAACATACCTGTGAAAACACAAAACCCTACTTAGATGCCTGCAAAAATCCATCAGCAACTTTATTTGGAGCTTGGAGGATGGCGAGTGTTTGGAGGAAGAGAGAAACACAAATTGAAATGAGGAGAATGAAATCTAAGACAACTTAAACAAGTCATTAAAAAGGGTCATTAATGCAACTCAAGTTGCATGAATTATGATAGATGAAAATGAAAAATAGATGCATGAGTGGTGAAAATCAACGCTTGTGCATCAAGTAGACTTGAGAAACCAAAAAAGGCACAAGTGGTGATTTTCACCACTTGTGCATTTTTGGTAGTGAGAAAAGTGTAGGAGTACTGATTTTCAGCACTCCGACACTTGGAGTTTGAAAATTAACAAAGGCTCATGTAGGAATGTTGATTTTTCAGTGCTTCGACATGAATCACGATTTTGACTAACTCTCAAAGGTTGAGAGTTAATGAAGATACTCATTTTGAAGCTCTTCGAAAGAAGGACAGGGGGAACACTCAAATAAATTGTTTGAGGTTTTGGAATGAGCATCGAGGTGAATTGAAAATTGCCTCATTTTTCACTCTTGAAGTACACAAAAATAAAAAATGAACAAGTTTTGTAGGGGGTTATTTCATGAATTTGGTGCAACTGGATTCAAGGATAACAACTGGCTCAAACTAAGGAGATTCTTTCAGTCATTCTTAGAAATTATTGAAGGGAGAAGAACTCTAGAATCAAGTTCCTTTATCCATCCATTGGGCATAGAGTCGAGAGAAAAAAATAAAAAGACTAAAAACAAAAAGACACAAAGACCATAATCAAAATATTTACATTTGAACGCTTGTCACCTTACTGTGTAAAGTGTTTGATATGTTTCCCACTATGAGGAAGAGAAAATGGTGTTCCATCCTCGTATACCAAGAGGAAACTACTTTCACCATGCAATTGATGAAATTTGAAAGGTCTTGTCCATAGTGAATCAAACTTCTCGTGCATACCCTTTGGTTCTCTTTGCTTGTCCCATAAGAGAACAAAATCACCAATTTGAAAATCATGAGACTTGGCCTTCTTGTCAAAAGGATTCTTGACTTGTTCCTGATGCTCCGTGATACGGTTAGCCACCTGAATTCGATTCTCTTCCAATTTGGAGAGATACATCATCCACTTATAGATTGAATTATAAAAAGTCTCATCCTCAATGGCCTTAGCCAATTTGAGGTTTGGAAGCTCTAAGGTTATAGGAATCTCTACATTCAACCCGTACAAGAGTTGGAAAGGATAAATACCAATTTACTGCTTTGGAGTTATTTTGTTTGCCCATAAAGCATCATACAAAGATTTGTGCCACAAACACTAATTCTCATCCACAAGCTTGCAGATTATAGCCAACAAATTTTTATTGCTTGATTTAGCCTAAGCATTACCTTGTGGGTAATAGTCAAATGAGTGAGACAAAGTTATGACATGTTACAAAAAAACTTAGTTATCTCATTTGATGAGAAGGTAGAAGCATTGTCAGCAACAATTTTTTTTGGCACACCGAACCTGGAAATTATATTTTCTTTTAAGAAACTACATACCATTTCAAAAGTAGCATGCTTATCCAAAATTGCCTCCACCCACTTGGTGAAGCAGTTAGTCACAGTTAGGACATAGGTGTTTCCTACGCTTGAAGGTGGATTTAATACACCGATGAAATAAATTCCCTACTATTGAAAGGGCTCTTCAATAACAACTAGTTTTAAAGGAAAAGATGCCAAATTTGGCTTGCCTACAAACTATTGACATAGTTCGCATTTACGCACCCAAGAGTACACATCTTGAATGAGTGTAGGCTAGTAGTACTTTTCTCTCAGGATCTTGTGAGCAGTAACTATTGCTGAAAAGTGTCCTCCACATGCTAAGTTATGAAACGACTTCAACAATCTTTCCTGCTGTTCTTTATCAACACAACATAAGAAAGTTCCATCCAACACATATTTGTACAAACCATTGTCCCACAAGAATTTTTTTGCTAAATTTACTTTGACGGTCCTTTTTATCCTTTGAAGTCAAATGATGATGACATTCCCCATAAGTGAGAAAATGGGCAATGTTGGAATACCACTTATAAGTAGTGCCGACGAATAACACCATTGGAAGTTCACTTGGATCTACCTCCTTAGTCTTTGAAAATTCTCCATCTGGATTATTTTCAGCAATGAGTTGACACAAACCTCTCCCATGTATCAGCTTGGTAGGCTTGATGTCCAAGTCGTATTCTTGAATCTTGGCAATCCAATTACCTCTTTTGGTTTCCAAACTTTTGTTGTTTGAAGATAGACTTAACGGTTGAATCTGGAACCAAGACCTTGACATGGCTATTAAGAACGTAGAACCAAAAAATTTTAATAGCCTTAACCACTACAAAACCATGTTTTTCCCTTTGTGAATATTTCAATTCATAATTCTTTAGAGGGCATCTCATGAATGCGATTGGGGATTCAAAACCCTCATTGTTTTCTTGTACTAGAATTGTTGAAAGTGTATGCTCTGAAGAAAAACTATACATGATGAATTCCTTCATGTAGTCTAGGTAGACTAACACTAGTGCATGAGCAATAGCCTCTTTGATATCATCGAATGCAACTTTTCCTTTCGACGTCTAATGAAAAGTAGTAGTTCCTTTCATCATATTAACAATATGATGATTTTTCAAAAAATGGAAGGAACCTTCATAGAAAATTTACTTTTCTAAAGAAGGAATGAACAACCTTCTTACTTGATGGTTGAGTGAGTGATTTTATACTTTTAACTCTTTTTTGAGTCAATTTTAATACCTTATGTGGACACCACATGACCAAGAAGCTTACCTTCCATAACCCCAAAAGTTGACTTCTTGGGATTCAAGGAAATACCATGTTGTTTGCATCTCTCCAAGATTTGCCTCAGGTGATAAAAATTTTCATGATGTTTCTTAGAAAAAACCATAAGATCATTAAGATAAACTACAATGAACTTACCTAGCACATCATGAAAATCCAGGTTCATAGCATGTTGGAATGTGGCACCAACATTTATGAGACCAAAAGGCATCCTGCGATATGCAAAGGTACCCTATGGCATTGTAAAGGCTGTCTTGTGCTGATCACTTGAATTGACTTCGATCTGGTTGTAACCAAAAAAACCATCCAACATGGAGATCATTTCAGATCTTGTCACGGTTTGAAGAACCTGATCCATTAGTGGGAGAGGATAATTATCTTTGAGTGAGTTGATTCAAATTTCATAAATCTACACAGATACAGATCTCCCCATTCTTCTTATGAATGGGAAAAATATTCGCTATCCATATTGAATGGTTGATAGGGAATATACTTCGAGTGTTCAACATATTTTGAACCTCCACAAGGATTGTTCCTGAAATCTTAGGGTTATATTGCCTTTGATTTTTTTTATAAGGCAATGATCCAATCTTAAGCGAAATGTCATGCTACACATCTTTTGGTCAGCAAGATTTTAGATCTTCATATGAATATGCTAAGACATCCATATATTCTTGTAACAACTTAGAAAACTACTTTCTTTCTTCAATTGTGCAACATTTACTAATGTTTACCATCTTAGGATCCACTTCAATTCCTAACTTAATCTGTTCAACTTCATTAGTCGAATTAGAGTCTAAATTTTTTTTCTTGACATAACAATCATGCTTATCAAAATTTTCTCAAGGGATATCGACCCTTTAGGAATTTTATTCCCTTTGAGTTGTAGGAACTCTTCGCTTGAAACTGGATCCATACAAAAAAATAGATTCTCAATGTGGAGAATCACTTCCTTCAAAGTACAACTCATCAAAGTTTTCTTCCTTTTCCAAAAAGGCAACAATTTGATTATCATCATTGAAGATTTTCTAGTTTTCTATGTTGTTAGGAAAACTTGGGCGGAAGACCAACTAAATGGTATAGGTAGAACCATGAAAATATTTATGTGGTATCAACAGTGTGGCTGAGACTACTAAAGAATTAGCTCTGTCATTATATTCCCTTGGAACTACAAATATATCAAAAGCATCAAATTCTTCAATGCAATCCCAATTAAGATTGCGATAATGGAGAAGTATGTCATTATTTTTCTAGTAAATATTCCTTACCTGACAAACTATCAACTTAGCATCACCTTGGACATGAAGATTTTTGATACCTTTCTTGCATGCAACTTGCATTCCTAATAACAGAGCTTCATATTCAATAGTGTTATTAGTGTTGTCAAATTGTAATTTGAAAGAGAAGGGAATTTTTTTTCCTTCGGGGGAAATAAAAACCATTCCAGCTCTAGAACTAGTGAAAGAGCAACTGCCATCAAACTCAAGTAACCAAACACCATTTGGATCACCAAGACAAACAATATTAAAATCTGTAGCTTCACCGTCTGATGAAGCTTCATGATTTGAGATTGACAAATCATCTGATGATGAATCATTTTTTATTGAAAAAGATTTTATATTCTCCAACTCATTCCTTGTCAAAGATTCACCGACTTCTTCCATTTGCAAATAATACATTCCAACACCTGAAGACTCAAATAGAATTTGAGCCCTTGGATCATCAGATTGCATCATTAAGAATTTTGAATCCCTTTCAGGAATCAATTTGGACTTGTTTGTTTGCTATATTTTTGGGTTGCCGAGGCAAAGGAGACCCTCTTTTTGGAATGGTAACTAGCGGCTTCTCCTTTGTTGGTGGAGTGGTAGCTTGAGGCTGATCAAGCTGGTTTTATTGTTGTTGCAGAAAGAGAAAATTCATCTGTCACTAAGTCCTCATCCTTAGATTCATTTTCCATTTGTAAATAGCCAATATTGGAGTTGCTAGCTAATTCCATTTCTTCATCTTGAAAGAGATCAACATTTTCTTCCATGGGATAATCTAGTTGTGCACATTCATCTTGTATGGCCTCATAGTATCCCATAGTAGTGTTAGTAGGTGGAGCTTTGAGTGTGAGTCTCCCTTGTGGTGCTGGAAGATGATTCTAATTTCTATTTCCAACATAGTTAGGAAAATTCCTCCTTGGAACATCCTTATAAGTATTGTTGTTGAAAAATTTCTTTATCAAAGCCAAAAATTTGTTTCCCAACCTTTGGACCATGGGATCAACAAAATTAGAGTTAACACTAGATACATTAGCATTATAAGAAGAAGATCCTAACACTTTCACCTTCTTATTGTTGGTATTCATACTTATTTATCTAGCGAGGATCATGTCATATTTGAGGTTTGTATCCAATTGTTGAGATGCTTCAACATTGGTGAGAACTTCCCTACGTAAGAAAAAACTTACTTTGGGGAGCTGCGTGTTGATGAAGAAACATTTTAAGTTATGATCTATCCGTCTTTCCACCATTGGAATCCTTGTCACCAACTTGTTGAACTTAGCCACAAACTCATGAATGGGTTAATGAGCCTCTTTTCAAATGGTCGTAAGCTGTGCTAGCAAGGCATGCACATCTTCAGCCAGTTTGAACCTTTCTTCAAACTTAGTGTGAAGAGTGTTCCAATTAGTGACCGAAGCAGCTGGAAGGGTATAAAACTATTCGACAGTGACTCATTGTAGACATTTAATGAAAAGTATCACTACTAAATCTTCATGTTCCATGCCAAGAACACCACAGATGATGTAAAAGGCAACAATGTGTTCATCGAGATGTTATTTTCTGTTGCCTAGAAAATTTGGAATATGCTTTCTCGAGACATGTGGAAGTTCATGCAGAGACGCAACCAAATAGAGGGGAACACATCTATCCAAGGTCTTGCAGGTGGTGCAACCATGATAGGTTTCCCAACAGGTACCTGCATTGGAACTCTATGAAGGATAGAGGATTCACTCAAAAGAGGAGATCTTAACCTTTGGGGAAGATAACTTGCAATGCATTTCAATGATGACGTTACTCGCGGAGGAGTAGGTGGAGTATTATGTTGCTATAGGTCTTCAAAAAGTGGATCCACTACTCCTTGATACCTCAAGCTTCGTGTATAGCTTCTAGCTGCAAGAATGTAGATTAAAAAAAAGAGAGATATTAAAAATAACAATACACAAGATCACAATAAGATACTAGAAAACTTATTCACTTCAATCAAAAGTGTGAGACTTTAATTGCGTGTGTCGTTCCTCAATGGAGTCGCCAAAAAACTATTGGGTGAAAATTAAGTAATCACTTTAACATATTACAAAAATTTCTTTCGACAACAACTATGTGAGATACAATCTCTCCTCTTAGAAAGGGGAGGTTCCCTTCTTACTGCTTATTGAAGCTAAGTAAAACTAACTAAGTATTCACAATGATGTAAACTGTGATTAAGAGATGGGAGTGTGTCACATTCATAATTTTCTCTTTTTTCAAAGAATATGTTTTACAATGCTTCACAGTTTTGAGTTCCTAATTCGATACAACTTTAAACTAAAAACAAAGCAGTAATTCCAATATTCTTATATTGTTAAAGAAAAGACCAAGAATACTAGCATAATAATGATACATGATAAAACAAGAAAGCTCACGAAGGCACAAAGTCATATCATAGCTTTCACCAATGAATCCTTTAAGATATATAACTAGCATTGTATTAGAAGCACAAAGTATTCTAGATACTCCACGATAGATCCATGAACAACATGAACAAATACAAGAACAAATTCTTTTAGAGAGTTCACCAACAACATTCAATCAAATAACATAAATTCGAATAAAAGAGTGCAACATAAAGTTTACAAGGATTTACTCAAATGCCTTTAGATCTCAATCACTAATCATTTCCAATCTCAATCAAATCCAAAAGATAATCGATTCCAACACAAAGTCTGGTATACAACTTTCTTCTTTATTGATCAAAATAGATACACAAAGATGAACACAAAGTTTCATGTATTTGCTTCTCAAAATGGGCAACACTTTGTTGCAAAAGATCAAAGATCAAGATTACAATAGGATCCTCTCATATTTATAGATGGGAGAGGAGAGCAAAATTAGTAAAATCAAAAGAGCGAATCTAGGAGAATTTAGGAAAATTTGACCTAACTAATTGACTTATTCCAAAAATGTTATCCACCTTTATAGTAAAAAATCTCTATTTTTACATGTAATTACATTTCTCAAAAGGACATATAAGATGTCGAGAACTATTTACAAAATGTGTAAATGAAATAAAAAATTATCTAACACTAGAGATGAAAAGAAGTCTTCATGGTTCCTTTCATTGGGCACAAAAGTCTTCATATCTTTTCTTTGTCTCAAGGACGAATGCCTCAGCTGGACCAATAGTGTAATCCACTATGGTGATTGATATTTTGGCAGATGAGTGAAGCTTCTTGCATTTGTCAAGATGCATCTTGAGATTATAAAGGGAAAGCCATGAGTCACATATTTCATGCATAGAGGTCTTTGAAAATTTGGCATCTTCTACTTGCTTCATGACGACTTCCTTGTAGATCCATGAAAGTTCACTAGCCGGGAGGAAAATATGATTTTCATCTTGGAGATTACTTGGTAACTCCTTAATTTCATTTTCTAGGATAACATGATGTCCTTCGACATCTTCTTGTAGTTGGTGGATATCTTCAATAAGAGACTTGATTACTTGAATGTGGTGCTTGAGGGATTCTCTTACCTCCACATATTGCTCTTTGTCAGAAATTACCCCAACTTCCACCAACTTACTCAACTTTGCCTCTTTCATTCATGACTAAAATGAGAGGCATTTGTCCATTTCTTTTTTCTCTTGGGAAAATATGCTTTCTTCTTTATCAAGCTTTGATTTTAACTTGGCTATTTGAGTGGTCTTCTCATCCACAATAGTTATAACTTGTGAACCATGTTCTAACATTTCATCAATGAAATCATACGCCTTACTCTTGGAGGAAAATTTCTTTGCCTTTTGTACTACTGGTTCCTCAATGCTTACCATAGTCAAAGGCTATACATTGTCTGAAGAGCCTACTAGTTTCCTCAAAAAAATTGCATAACACTCAGCCTTCTCCTTGTACACATGTTGAGCTTTTTCCATATTGTCAAGCCTTCCTAACAATGCATCTAGGACCACCTGTGCATCTGCCTTTGCATTTTCATTTGTCACTTTGTCGAGCTGGATTCTCATGACTTTGTAGTCCTCCATGTTAACATCACATTCTTCTTGTAGGGGTAGACCAATCTCTACAAACTTATGATTAGTTTTGTCAACATGAACCCTAGAATGAACTTTTTACTTTTTCTTCCCCATGGCTTTTGGAGGGGCTAGCTCTTCAAGATCAAGCTCTTCTAGAGAGATCATTTGTTTCTTTCAATTTGATACCTAAGAGACCAACCAAGGAGGAAGGGAGGAAGTATATGCTTCTTGACTTACCTTCAACTCTTGTGTCATAGCTACTTCTTTAGAAATGATTGGTATGGTAACAATCGGGCTAGTATCTATCATGGTTGCTCCAGTGGATTGCATACCAAGTTGAATCTGCAAAGAATCATTCATAAATTTATCGAATTAAGCTTCAAATGAAACATCAAAAGATGGATATGACAAAATTGAGATGGATGAAGGAGAGCTTGCCAAGACATCAACAGTTTGTGTGTTTAAAAATATATGGGGAGTGGCACACACGCTTGATGCTATAGGGGGAAGAGAAATGTCCACTGCATGTGTGATAAATGTGGGAGGAGGCGAAGTAGGGAGAGGAATTGGAGGAGTGTTAGGATTGGGAAGTGTAAGAGGAATATTTGAGACAATAGGTGATAATATTTGGGGAAGATCTTCGATAATATTTTCAAAAGGAGATAGATATTATTCATCGTCATGCCCAAGTTCTTCCTCATTACCTTCCTTTTCTCCTTCATCTTTTTTAGACTCCAATTCCTATGTAGACTCTTCTTCTTTTGCTCACTCTTCTTGTTTGGATTCTTCAATTCATTTACTTCTTCTTCTTCGAAAGTTTGTTCCTAAGAAGAAATCTCTTTTCCTACTGCATGTGTAGGTTTAGATTTTGTTGCCTCTTGTTCTTCAACAATTTGTGTAACTTTCCTACCAAAAATGAACTTGATTCGAGGACCCTTCTGGGAAGAAGATGGAGTAGTCACTTGTTTTTTATTTGCACGGAGTTCTGGCCGTTGACTGGTTTATGCTCCCAATCCTTCTCCTTTTGATTTGGTCTTGAAAGGTTTCATTTGGAAATTGTGTTTATGCAACCATTCTATTGTGTTGTGCAAAATGGGAGCAAGCCTTTCCCTAATAGAGATACTTTCCTTTTTAGACCACTGAATCAAAGGTAAGGGCATCTTAGAAATATCATCTTCTTCACAAGAAGAGTTTAGGATATTGCTAGGATCTTGGAAATCCTTTGGTAGATTAGCTACACCCAACTCTCTAATTTTCTCTACTATTAGCCTGCAAAATTCTATTTTGTGGATGTCTTCTTCATCTCTGTAATCCACCCATATGTCTTCAAAGTGGTAGACATGTCGGTGATCTTTTCATCAATTTCCTCTTCCCATCTTGGTAGTCAAAGTAAAATCTATATTTTTATGTTCTGATAGTTATGACTTGCATTTCTGCATAGATTGACTTTTCCTTTTGCACACTGTGAACATTATACCTTCCAATTGTTAGTGGAAACTTGAAACCTGGTTTGTGAATTCTCATGCATTCCTTATGGATTGAAATCAACTGTTTGCACAACTCCATGAGTATCCACTTATTTGATGGATATCTGGGCAACATGTATGGACACCTAGTATAACAACCCAATCTCATATAGGTGAAAGTTGGAAATTACAAAAAGATACAACCAACTTTACTAACCACTTTGTATGTCTCATCCAATAATCTCTTCTTTTTGAGAGTGTGATCAAAACTGAACAATAGGGGTGCAAAGAAGGCATCGGTGACCCTCCTAAAATAATGAAGGCTTTCTCTTAATTTTAAATGATAAAAATAATCATACACAGATACAAAATATCTGTTTCCATTTGTAGACAACCCCAAAAATCGCCTCATTACTATGACAACATACACCAAATAAGAATTCATGTATAAATTCAGAGTGGTTGGCACATTTATCAACTGCTCATGAATTTCATCACTGATTTGAGTCCCCCAATCAATATGAGATTTCTTTATCTTGATGATCCAGATATATTCATACATCCATTCCTAAAAATGGGATGACTCAGGCAATCCTTTAACCCTTCTCAGGAGAGTAATCATATCCCTGACATCTTCTTTGAAATTACTCCTAAGAAGCCCCTTTGGCTATTTGGAGATAGTAGGCATAGGTGTTTTCAACCATTGGCTATTAATCAAATTTTTAGCCTTAGTTGGATCCTGATCATAAACCTCCCGTGCCTATTGCAGTGAAATATTTGTATATTGTTCCATGTGAGGAACCTAGAAAACAATATCAAAGAATTCAGGATCTAGTCTCGTCATGACTTGCCCCGAGGAATCTATTACACTTCTGCTATCTCTGGTGTAGTGAGATGCAACTTGGAGAACAAACTCTGTATTATGAGCAGAAGTCAGGAATGTGGATACCAGGTGTAAATTGCTATGGACAATAGCTCTCAAGCTATCTTCTAAGGGATTTTTCTCAATTATTTTCATAAAATATTCAAGGTTTTGATGACCAATTTCAGTGTCTTTAATTTCATCTACCTTTGAGATCACCACGGTAGGCGGAAAGACACCCTGATATTTTTATTTCATTTTGCCCTCTTTCTTAGAAGATGATGGAGGCTTATTTGCTGTCATCTAGAAGCAAAAATATTGAGGGATATCACCTTCTTGGATCACCTATCGATATTTTGAGAGGAACTACAAGAATAGTGAATCAACAAATGTTAGGAGAAAATGTAGTGTTGAGAAGCATGAGGCAACTAGGAAACTCAAAGAAAGTGTGAATGGGCTATTTTGCATGGAAATAAAAGCGTGAGTGAAGAAACAGGGTTCAGAGTGCAAGCGAAGTGATTTCAAAGTGTTAGAAGAAAAAAATGCTTTTTTGTGTAGGAGCGCTGGAAATCAACACTCCTACATCTTGAGGTGATAGTTTTACATGTAGGAGCGCTGAAAATAAATGCTCCTACATGTCTTAAGAAATTTTGAAAGTCAAGTGTTGGGGTGCTAAATATTAGCGCTAGTGTATTAAGGGAAGGTATAAGTTTATGCTCGAGCACTGAAAATTAGCGCTCGAGCATGTCCTCCATTTTGTAGAGCAAGTGTACAAGCGCTCTTTTTCAGTGCTTCAACATTTTGAAGTAGAGATTACTCCATGTAGGAGTAGTGATTTTCACCGCTCTTACATTTTGGAGTTAGGGAAAAACTTTAGTGAAATGAAAGACATTTTCACTGCTTCTGCAAATGAGGGTGAGATCTTTGAATGCAATAGTGTTGAATTTTGCCACTCGTTCATTCGATGGAGAAGATAACGAGATTTTTTGTGTGTGAAGCAATATAATTCACTGCTAGAATAAGATGGGAGACTTAGTAAGAAACATAAAGTATTGGTGAATGATTATAAAAAATCACCAGTAGAAGAGAACGCGCGAAGTGGTGAACTGTGAGGGCACAAAATCAAAACCAAAATGCAAAAGGTTTCAAGGTAAAAGAAAATCAAAACCAAGGCGCTAGGGACTAAAAAAAATGAAAGCGTTGAAAACCCTAATCGAAGGAAAGAGAAACATCAAGGATAGAGGAAAATGCAAGAGGCAAAAACATACCTTTCAAAATGTGAAACCCTACTTAGATGCCCACAAAAATCCGTCAGCAACTTTGTTTGGATCTTGGAGGATGGTGAGCGTTTGGAGGAAGAGAGAAACACAAATTGAAATGAGGAGAATGAAACCTAAGACAACTTAACAAAGGCATAAAAAAGGGTCATTAATGCAACTCAAGCTGCATGAATTATGGCAAATGAAAAGGTGAAATAGATGCACCAGCGGTGAAAATCACCACTTGTGCATCAAGTAGACTTGAGAAACCAAAAAGTTGACAAGCGGTGATTTTCACCGCTCGTGCATTTTTGGCAGTGAGCAAAGTGTAGGAGCACTGATTTTTAGCACTCCAAAAATCAGCGCTCCGACAATTGGAGTTTGAAAATTAACAAAGGCTCATGTAGGAGCGTTGATTTTCAGCACTCAGACATGAATCACAATTTTGACTAACTCTCAAAGGTTGAGAGTTAACAAAGATAATCGTTTCAAAGCCCTTTGAAAGATAGATGGGGGGAATACTCAAATGAACTGTTTGAGGTTTTGGACTGTGCATCGAGGTGAATTGAAAATTGCCTCATTTTGCACTCTTCAAGTACACGAAACTACGAAACAAACAATTTTTGTAGGGGGTTATCCCGTGAATTTTGCGCAGTTGGGTTCGAGGATAACAAAATGATACAAATTGATTTTCAATAGGCATTTCTGAAAACCACGGTTTAAAAGTCATTTTTTTACCATACCATGCACATGTACATCATCCATATTTTGACTTGAATAATCATATTTTTCTAAATCCTTTTGGGAAAAGATTTGTAACTCACTGAAGCACGCTTTCCATATTTTTTTGTAATTTTTTATTGAATATTTTTTTTCGTTAATTTTTTATTGGCCATATTTGGTGTTTTAAAAAATTCACCATGTATGTCATGCATAAGATGACCTAAACTTATGATTTTTTGATTTTTTTTTTAAATTGAAAAGAATTGTCTGAAGTACACTTTTGTGCAATCCGTTCGTGAAAACATTATGTTGATAAAAAGTTATTAAAATACTAAAAACCTTCATAATTCAAGTTTCTGGAATTGTTTAATAAAAAAAAAATTGAAAAATAAAAAAATTAATCCAATTGTAAAAAAATTACATATTTGGAATCTACAATGTCTAATCTATAATGGATTTTAATTTCATCGAAGAATTCTAGAAAAAAAGTCTTCAGACGTATGCCCAAAGTCTTTAATTTTTTGTGACATTGCTAGGACCTTCAACTTGTAGGTCAAACCAAGTCCAGGGCGTAGATTTGGATCCCCAAACCTTTTTCTGAATTTGTCAACAAAGAAAATATCCGACCTACATTTCAAATTTGAAGAAACGAGATTCCGTTTTCTTTATAAATGGGATCCCATTTCCCATTTACCTGTTTAAAATAGAACAGGATCCCATTTAATAAATGAGATCTTGTTTACTAGTGGATACCATTTAATAAATGTGATCCTGATTTATATAACTCAGGATCCCATTTACTAAAGGAGATCCCCAGTTATTTTTGACCCTTCTTTTTAATTTTATTGTAAAAAATGGGCATCTTTGGCCTAGGAATTATTTTGTATAGTCGACTGCGACATATTCCCTATTTTCTATCACCTTTTATCTTGTTGAAGCTCTTAAAGTTGGGATTTTTTTCAATTTTGAAAGGAGGAATCATTGGGACGCTGTTACAAAGGAATTTTGTTAAATTGCTACTTATTTTCAAAGGAGGAAGAGGAATTTTATTTAATTGCTACTTGTTTGAAGGAGGAAGAGAAATTTTGTTGAATTGCTATTTGTTTTCAAAGGAGGATGAGAAATTATGTTTAATTGAGCTACTTGTTTGAAGGAGGAAGAATTTTTTTGTGCAATTGCTACTTTTTTGAAGGAGGAAGAATTTTTTTGTTTAATTTCTACTTATTTGAAGGAGGAAGAGGAATTTTGTTCAATTGCTACTTGTTTGAAGGAGGAAGAGGAAATTTGTTCAATTGATACTTGTTTGAAGGAGGAAAAGGAATTTTGTGAACAATTTCTACTTGTTTGAAGGAGTAACAAACAAGGAAGACTCTCAAGTTTTTGACATTCATTTGTGTATACTTCCAAAATTTTCAATCATGGGATCACAATGTCAAAATAAGAGGAAAGATAGGAAGGTATTGACCCCTGAAGAAATTCAAGCAAAGAGAGAGGAGAAACAAAGACAAAGAGAAAGGAGAATAACAATTCGATCAATGAATGATGGTTAAGCATCTAATTCCACAACTATTGAATATAAAAACATTGAGGAGACCATGGATGTAGACGATGCAAACTTGCAAAAGGTGAATGTGGAAACTAATATGAATATACAAACTACTCCCGGTATGTCTTCAAATATCCCTTTCAATGCTATGGAGAATGTTTCAATAGGTACAAGTCCATGCACGTCTTCAAATCTACCTTTAAGCCTCATGGAAATGGTGTTTATTAGAGATTTAAAAAATGCTGGATATAACAATGTTGACATCAATAATATTTATAGAGGTCAAGATTTGAATCAAATTGTTGTTGAAACTGAAAATGAAAATCGTTTTATTGAAAATAAAAATTAAAACCATTTTGTTGTTGAAAATGAAAATGAAAATGAAAATCGTTTTGTTATTGAAAATGAAAATGAAAATCCTTTTATTGAAAACATAAATGAAAATCCTTTTATTGAACCTGAAAATGAAAACCATTTTGTTGATGAAAATGAAAATAGTTTTGAAGTTGAAAATGAAAATGAATTTCTAGGAAGTGATGTTAAAAATTAATATATTTAAAAAAAAATTGAAACTGATGTTTTGGATAATCTTCCTAGTAAGATTTCTTGGAGACAAATAGAGCACACACTAATATATTATGAAATCAATTTTTTTAATGTAAAAAAATTTCAGTTCAATGTCAACTAATGATGCAATTGATAAGAATGTGAAAATGAGAAAAGTAATGAAAAATTTAGGCATTTTTGTTAAACAAAGAAGAAAAGATCAATCAGTAAAACATGCTGTATCTACTATTGCTAGTGCCATTCAGTTTATTGGAAAAAATAGTAGATCTAAAGATAAGAATGCAACAAAATGAGCAATAACAACTGCTATAGTTAACAAATAAACTTTGAATAAAAGAATGGTAAGCAATATTAGTGAAGTTTTAAATATACATCCTAAAACATTGATAAGAGCAACAAAAGGAAGAGAAAGTATAGAAAATGATCCAATTAACCAATGTTGAAGTTTTAGTGGCTGACTCCCAACGTCTGATATGACATTGATTGTTGAAATTAAATCTTTAATTGAAAAATATTGACATGATAATACTAGGGTATCATCTAATGCTATATATGTTTTAAAATTAAGAGTGGGGTCCAAAGTTTGCAATCCTCATCCAAAACACCTATTAGATACAACACAAACTGAATTTTATAGAAAATTTTGAGGTGATTTAGTGTTACCTGGTAATATAAAAATAAGTCAAAGGTTTTTTGAAAATGTAAACCTTGGTATGTAAAAATTAATAAGCAACAAATATCTTGTTGTAAAACACATGTTCATTTTTCGTTATTTTAATGATGTTTTTGATAGATACGTTGTACTTTGCATACTAACATGATTATGCAAGAATGCGGTAGTAATATGCCACCTGAAACAATAAGGGAGTTTATATCAAGTTTATTTTGTGAACTTGATATAATGGAAAATTATTTTATTTAAGTTCTTATATTTTTGGACAATGCACTAGTTGTGGAAATATTTCATTTTTAAGAGTTTGCACGCATGCAAGCATTGATAATGATTTTGGAAAATAATTAATGGGTGTTAAAAGATTTAAGAATGCTAAATATTCTCTAAAAGATGGAAAAATTGGAAGTGATTTAGTTACATAAAAATTTAGTGTACATGCATTCATATTAGAATTTAAGAATAAGATTGTACCAAAATATGTCATGCACTTTCAACATGCTCGATGGCTTGATGGCCAATTTTGTGCATGTAGAAACACATTTCCAATTGGTAGTCTACTATTAGTGGTTGATTTTGTGAAAAACTATTCTCTAGCTCCATAAGAGGAAATTTAATCACAATATTATAATTCAATGCAAGTAGCTATGTCTGTTCATATTGTTTATAGAAATGCAAATGATAACACATAGGATGATAGAATTTTTTTGAGGGAGTATCATTTTTATTTGAGTGACAACTAGTTACACTCGTCAGAGTTTGTTCAATATTGTTTCAATATATTTTATAGAAATTTAAGACAAAGAGGAATCCAGATGAAAAAACACCTCATATGGTCATATAATTGTATGATGCTCCAATGTTCTATTGGTTAAGTATGTGGAGTTTTTTTTGAAGTTGGGCATGTTAAAGGAGAACATGATGGAGCTGGTGCGTGTGTTAAAATAATTCTTGCTAGAGAACAACTAAAATTTGAGCATGCAATAAAGTTTAAAGAGGCACTTGGGATTGTGGATTGGTGCAATACAATATTATCTATACTTGGTTTGAGAGAGTATTCTACAGTTCTTCGATTCTTTTGGTTGGTCGAAGAAGAGAACATTCCACCTAGACTTGATTGTGACACAATCAATAGATCTACTAAATGGCATTCATTTAAGAGTTCGAATTTAAGCACATGGACTATCTGGACAAGGGAGCTTGCATGTTTTTATTAGTTTGTATCTCAAGAGATTGGGAACCATGTGAAAATGTAGAATGGGTTGAATATTGGAAGAAAATATTTTTGACACCTACACAAGCACACGATCAATATGAAACAATTGAAGACAATGATCAAGTGTTTGCATTAGAAAACTATGACCGTGTTTCAGACCTTGTACAAGAAGGTAATTTAATTCAATTTATTTCACTTTATTACTATTTTGTAATATTAAATTATTTATTTATATACATATGAATGGATTTATGTAGATTGGTCAAATTATATGGATGTGTGCACAAGTTATTAAATCAAATTTTGTTTGATGGAAATGTGTATGATGTTGTTACACCCGAGGGGAATGAAGAGGAAACAAAAAATTGGTTGGCTAGATGTGTGGAGAATAAACATAAGTTAATAGAACCTCAAGAAGATGATAATGGCTATCATTATCCAATAGGTACGGTGATCCCCTTACGACATCCCCTTAAAGAAAATTTTGAAAGAAAGTTTTTGATCCCCTTAAGCAAATTTTTAGAACAAGTATTTGATCCCCTTAAGAAAATTTTGAGAACTTATTTGATGAGGGTTATCATGTTTTCCAATAGGATCGGTGGTGGTTGTTGGCATTTGGCTATGAAAAGACTTGATAAGGAAGAATAGTTTGCCCGAATTTGAAGATTATGAAACACATAAAAAGATTATACACTATTCACATTTGGTGGTGACAAAAAATATAAAAAATCGATCAGTATCGTGGAAGACCTAAAAATAAAGTGCTATGGAAAATTTCTATGGAAGAGAATGAGACAATAATAGACGTGTTGCAAAAAAGAGAGGATGTAGATGGTACAATGGAATAAGTAAATACAGGTAAATGTAGTTTTAGATTTATATTGTCCTTTAAATATATTAAATACATGTTTTGATATTGCTCAAGTGTGTTATTAGTTGAAATTGATTTAAATTATCCTTTTATAGATCCTTAAGCCATCATCACAAAAAGGAGAGTCCATGCAGATTCAACCTAGATAACATGGAATACTTGGGAAAAATAGGTAATTATTAGTTAAATTACATTTAAATACATGTTTCGATTATATATTGATATTGCTTGTACATTAATATTTAACATTGATTTATTATCCTTTTTTGTATCCTTGAGCCATCATCACATAGATCTCATACTTTGAAACAATAAGGAGAGGATGCAAATTCAACCTACACACATGTGTGGAATACTTTTAAATACAGGTTCTCGAGTTGTGTACATATATATAGTTTTATATAAATTAAAATATGTGTGTTTTGATGATTTCATTGATATTGCTTGTACCTTTTTGATACCAGGTGACGTGAAGACCTACTACATTTCGGGCACAAGTTTTAGATGTTCTTGAGATGTCATAGCCAAATTTTGTGAACATTGTTTTGAGTTGACATATATGTACATACATACTTACACAATTAAACATTTTATACAAATTACAAATACATGTACATATACAATTATACTCTGTAATTTTATGTATCAAAATCAATATTCTATATATATATATATATTTAAATGTGCATGTTTTCCTACTTTGAAACTTTATATTTGATTGTATAATCACTAAATATCCTGCATACATTATTGTTAAATCAATTGTATCAATTGTGATTGAATACGAGACATGTACTTTGAAGTATGTCATCCCCTTAAGACATCCTATTAGGACATATCCTATATATTATACACTTAATTATATCATTTGTTATGATGAGTCACCCTACTTTAAAACTTTAAATTTGATTGTATAATCACTTAACATGTATATTAATTATTTGATCCCCTTAAGATGTCATATTAGGACCCCTTAAGACATCCCCTTAAGACATCATATTAGGACATATCCTAAATATTATACTTAGTTATATCATTTGTTATGATGAGTCACCCTAAAGTATAATAATTTTTTATATCACTTAATATTTATTCTTAATTATACTCTTCTTTGATCCCCTTAAGATGTTATATTAGGACATATCCTAAATATTATACTTAATTATATCATTTGTTATGATGATTCACCCTAGAGTATAATACTTGTTTATGTCACTTAATATTTATACTTAATTATACTCTTCTTTGATCCCCTTAAGACGCTGTATTAGGACATATCCTAAATATTATACTTAATTATATCATTTGTTATGATGAGTCACCCTAAAGTCTAATACTTGTTTATATCACTTAATATTTGTAATTAATTATACTCCTCTTTGATCCCCTTAAGACATCATCTTAGGACCATTTAAGACATCCTATTAGGACCCCTTAAGATTTTCATCCCCTTAAGACATCCATAGGTGAAGATGTTTGCTATTATTCGATTTGTATTTTGAAATAATTTGGTTTAGGATGTTGCCAATTACATGGAAACTTGTAGATTAAATTAGTTATCTCTTTTGACAAAGGATGTGACTCCCATTCCAACAGACAATACCAAAAGAAAGGGTGAACGTAGAGGAAGAAGGCTGTAGTATTTTTGTTGGATGCTATTATTTGTTTTGACAACTTATAAATTAGTGTTTTTTGTGGAACATGAGGTCAAGAAGACTTTTCTATTCTTAATTTTTCTCTAGCACTTTGCATGATTTGTAAATACGAGAGTACATGATTTAATTTCAAAACTTTAGCCTATTTTTGGATAATTAAGTTGTATGATTGTTCTTTAATTTTATGTTGTAAAAGAACTAGAAAATATGGTGTATACTTATAGAATTTTTTTTTTTGGAAAAACTCGTTGCATTTTGATTGGTATTTATGTTTAGTTTATAGAATTTATTAATGCTTTTGTTCTCTAATATTGTATGGTATTGTTTATTTCTTAAAATTTCACCCTTTGTGGTACATAAATGAATTGCTTTCAAGTTTGTAGATTATGACTTATTTTCTTATTTTATTAGATAACATGTGTATTAGGACCCCTTAAGACATCCTATTAGGACATGAATTAAATAAGTTCAAACATTGACTAATTATCATTAATTATTGAATGTATATCATGCATGGATCACTAAACTTGTAAAGTACAAATATTGAAATGTCCTATTAATTTCAACTTTAATTTCATATTGTATTTAAAATTAAACAATAATAAATTCCATTATTTACAATATATTAAGTCCATAAGATTACAACCCATAAAATAAAGTCCCTGAAACAAAATATTAAGTCCATGAAGGGTAAACCCACAAAAGTGGTTTACAATTTGAGTGAGGAAGGAAAAGTTGCAAAAAATGATCCTATCCCAAAAATTTTGGTTTTTGGGGTTCGAACAAACTTATTGGTTAAAGCAAAGCAAAAGAGGGTTCGCTAGAACCCTGGTTTGAGTGAACCCATTAAATACCCCGGGCCCACCATTCTTGCAAAAAAATAAAGAAAACCTTTTTTTGAAAGGGGGTTTGCTTGAACCCCCCCTGGTTCGATCGAAACCCCCTTTTCCCACCTTCTCACCCTTTGGCCCAAAAAACTTCTAGAATTTTTCCATTCAAAGCTCGGGTTGAGGATGAAAATGGAGGAGACATCACATACCCAACTGGATGATGGTAGTCCTCAAAACGAGCTATCCAACAAATATAATTTTAATATGTTTTGGTTTTATTATGTATTTGTTTTTTAGTTTTATTAAACATAGGTTTTTCACCGAAAATCAAGCTCTTTGTTCTGTACATGTGGAAAAATAGTAGATTATCATTTTTTTTTGAAAAATATGAGTGCACTAGATATTGAAGTCCTTGATCCAACAAAAAAAAATAAATTTCAATACATACAAAAAACGTTATGTTGTATACGGTCCACCTATGTCTGAGTTGTAATTGGTTTGACTTTGAAACTTGATTAAGGAAAAAATATTCAATAAAACACTATGAAACCAACTAGAAGCACTAGATATCATAGTTACAAATCTAAATTCGAAAAATTAGAATTTTATCCTTCATGGAATTTTTTTTATGTTGTATATGGTGAGAATCACTCATTAAAAATGTTGTTTATTGAAAAGAAATAGTTTTTGAAGGAGATGGAAGAAGAAGTGTAATTTGATTCCATTTTTTTTGAAATAAATAGATTTAGAATCTACAAACAAAATGTTACAAATCACTAGTTTGCATCATCTTCAAATTCCTCACGGTTTAACCACTATAGGTGCCCGAAAGTGAAGATTTAGTTAGAAAAAAATATTTCAGTGTCCAGTTTGGCCAAAAATTATAAACCAGTATTGTGGGATCACCCTGAAACCAATATATATTAAGTCTATAAGAGTACAACCCATGAAATAAAGTCCATGAAACAAAATATTAAGTCCATGAGAAACCAAATATGTAGTCCATGAAATAATCAAATACAACCCATGAAATCATGTCTAACTCATATCGTCTCTATAATCAAGAGACCTCTTCACACCATGTAGACTACATGGATGACCTAGACCACTATGTACAAAAGAAAGATGAAATCAAATGTAAGATGATTAAAAATTATTTAATGATAATTTAATTTATAATTCATCATAAAACTAAATTACCATGGTATCTCGGTTTGGATGGTTTGGTGCACCTAGACTAACCTCTAAATGCTCTAAATCAATCTACATATACAAGAGAAAGGGAGTTGAAATTATATGAAAGTCTACAATTAAAAATGATTTAATTCAATTTAGTTTATAATTTATCATATTTAAATTGTACCATATGAGGTTGTGCACCCTCTATTCCAAGACCTATTTGTACATTCTCAACTATGGGATGTGTCTCATGCTATAAAAGAAAAAGAATGTTATTCAATTTTAAATTTAATTACAGTTATTCACAATGTATAATTTCTAATTGAATTTAAATATAACCAAAAAAATAAATTACCATGATATCTAGCTGCTCTACTGCATGTCCTCTTGGAGGTGTAACTATGATTGATTCAGGGCAAAAAGTGGCAATAACAAAGTCCTACAAGGTCAAATCTAAAGCATGTATACTTGAATTAGGTTAAAATATATATTAAAGTTTGCACATTTTGTGTAGAAACGTTTTTAAACAACCTGAAATTTAGATGAATCATGAGTAGCCACCACATCTGATGTTTGGCCGATCCCCATTCTCATTATTATATCAACCTAGAGATATATACATATAGACATTTAGTTCGCTTATAATATTTACAAGTGTACATGCATATTTGATATATAGTGAAATCAAAATTTTCATAATTGTAAAGTTATAATAATGTAAGTTAAATAATTTAGAATATAAGTGTACCTGCCCCTGATATGAGACGCTCAAGAGTGGATGAGTGTTTGACTATAACCCCTTGGGTGGAATCGATGTGGAAGTCAATTGAGTCCCCTGAACCAACATAAATATTTTAAACATATGTTCATGATTGAATTATAAATTAAAAAGTCAAGTTAAATAATTATTTCATATATATTTTAAAAAATTGAAATCAAAATACCCCATGAGGGTTGCAGACTTCGACTGGTGTCGACATATATACTCAAGGTGTAGATGATTTCCCTATCGTTAGTGTCATCTACACCAAACAGTTTGATTGTTGAGATATATTGTAATTTTTTTTGATATATATGTTCATTAAAATTCTTATAAATTCTAAATGTAGATGCATATTTATACCTATGTCGCACCATCCTCAGGGTGATGGTTTTCAGTAAGAAATTATATGAATGAACTGAGGCAACCGAATGATCCACCAGAATCTCCACGTCCACCCGAACTTCGTGTGGCCTAATCAAGTCCATAACATAACTGATGAAAACTATTACATACATGTGGTGTTGACACTCTTGGAGTGGTACTAGGACAACTCCATAGATGTTCGCTCCTCCATCATCATGGTCTCTATGATCCCTAGCTGCTATTGCAGAAGCATGTTGATCAAGGTCTCCTGCAAGCGTACTCAGGGATCCTAATGTCGATACCGTCGCACGTTGATGCACATGCACAGGAATGGCAGGACCAAGAGGAGAAACAAGGGGTTACACATGCATGGGGCATTAGGGATCAATCGTTGCCCCTAACCTCTATTGTGGTATGCCGCCACCAACACCCTGAAATGGTTTAAAATAAAAATAATTGGGCTTTTGCCCCAAAACAAACTCTACATATAGTTTTCTCAAAAAATATAATGGGACCTCCAAATTAGCGTGTGGTGGATTGTTAAATACCATATACCATCAATCCCCAAAAATTGCAGTCATCTGTGGATGTATACACCACCTCATGGATATTGTATATTTAGTGGCAAGAATGGCCTGCTAAGTATTAGGGTCGATAAAATAAGCGGCTAGATGGGATTTTTTTATTTTTAGGTCTAAAATTTATTCATATGAGAGGCCATTTGCATAAAATCGTCTCATCTCCCCTCTATCTCGTTGATGCATATCTAAATCAGAATTGATAGTCCTAATGGCATTAACAATGTTTTGCATCATAGATGCAAAACGTCTCACATGTGGTACAATCAATGCTTCATTTTTCATGGCATTGATTTGGTTTTGAATGGATGCCACATGTTCATTGATACGTGCTCGCAAGCGAGCCTCATTTGATCCCGCAGGTGGTGGAGGTGGGATATGAGGTGGAGGGGGTGGAGGGGGAGGTGGAGGTGGAGGGGGTGGAGGTGGAGGTTGCTGAGCTGGTGGATTGATGATATCATCAATGTCAAATTGATCCATGATATCTATACAAGTGTTCACTTACATTGAATTATACAAAATTAACATACAAACTTACAAAATTACAAGAAATAGTTAAATTTTAAACGTACATGCAAATTTGTTTAAATAAGATATGCATACATATACATACACATACATACATTGATTTAACTTGAGCATATTGCATACAAATTTAAAAATTTAAGATGTACATACATTTAAAATAAAAAATAGGATGCATAATGCATGCATACATCATTCAACTAAACTATTTGTACATACAAATTTCAAAATTTAAGATCTAGAATTATGTAATTTTAATACATGCACATACTAAAAAATAAAATTGAAACATTCAAAATCTCATTTATGTCTAACACATATATAAATTATATTTTTCCAACAGGAGAAACCATGATCTAGTAGATAGTCATAAAATATATACTATTATAAATTCGTCATTATAAGTTATTATATTCATAAATTCAACACTAAAAAATATCCATCCAACCAAATTCATAAATTCATCACTAAAAATATCCATCCAAGCAAATTCATAAATTCATTACTAAAAATATCCATCCAACCAAATTCACAAATTCATCACACAAAATATCCATCGAACCAAATTCATAAATTCATAACTATAAGATCATTTTCTAAATTCATAAAGTGTTGCGGCTCTCTACTACATATCTTCATTTCTTTGTGTTTTCCTTTTTAGAATCAAACTTTCTCCTCTCCTCTAGCCATCGTTGATGCTCATCTAAGACCCCATCCATAGCCCTAACAACATCAACAATATTTTACATTCTAGATGCAAAAAGCCTCAAAGGTGGCATTGATCTATTCTTGTAAGTGAGTACCATCGATTTTAGGTGGTGGAGGTGGGGGGTTATGAGGTGGAGTGGGTGGAGGTGGAGGTGAAGGTGGTGGAGATGGAGGGCATGGAGGTGGATTACAAATATTATTGAATTGATCCATGAGATCTCTAAGATATAAGTGAACTTGCATTAGATTTATAATTTCAAAATGTAAGATACTTGTTTAGGAAACACCCTTAAACCATTCAATATAAATGGCCTAATTGAATACAAATGATAAAATGTGTAAGCCTCAATTATGTCGAAGGCATGTTACTTGAATGAAAAAATAATTAACTATTAATATATGATGGCTTAAGGGGATCTATGTATTAATATAGGATGGATTAAAAGGGGATCTATGTATACAAAACGACATGGCTTAAGATAATAAAATTTGGTGAAGTTTCCCAAGACAACCAAATTTCATTAAGGTCCTAGGAAAAAATGAATGCTTTAGGGTTTACAGTTTAGATTTTAGGGTTTAGGGTTTACAGTAATACGATGGCTTAAGGGGGAATCATGTAGTAAGGTCCTAGGACAAAATGACATGGCTTAAGTGAATAAAATCTGGTGAAGTTGCCCAAGGCAACCAAATTTAATTAAGCTCCTAAGACAAAATGATGGCATGGGATTGGGGTTTAGAGTTTAGAGTTTAGGGTTTAGGGTTTAATAGGATGGCTTAAGGGGATCTATGTAGTAAGGTCCTAAGAAAAAATGACATCGCTTAAGGGAATAAAATTTGGTGGAGTTTCCCAAGGCAACCAAATTTAATTTTAAGGTCCTAGGAAAAAATGAATGCTTTAGGGTTTAGGGTTTAGGGTTTAGAGATTAGGGTTTAGGGTTTAGGTGAAGTTTGCATGACCCTTAGAATAATGGACTTGCAAGTTAAAGTGAACAATATTTTCTTGTGAAATAGTTTATTGAGATAAATCTTGTTTTGACTGACCAACCTCTCATGAAATCATTCATATTATAATCTTGCAAGATCTTATTATTGTTAAATTTGGTTGCCCTAGGCAACTTCACCAAAATTTGAGAACTTCTTTGATCCCCTTAATAAATGTCATATTAGGACCCCTTAAGACATTGGTTTATGGTTTAGGGTGATAGGATGGCTTAAGGGGATCTATGTAGTAAGGTACTGGGACAAAATGACATGGCTTAAGTGAATAAATTTTGGCGAAGTTGCCCAAGGCAACCAAATTTCATTAAGGTCCTAGGACAAAATGATGGCTTTAGGGATTAGGGTTTAGAGTTTAGAAACACATAATTATGTATTATTAAGATTGAGTTTGATGGATAATTATGTATTATGAATAGACTGACTATTTCCATAATAGAAACACATAATTATGTATTATTAAGATTGTGTTTGATGTATAATTTAACTTGATATTTTTTTAATTGAATATAAGATTATTTTATTTAACATGTTTTTCATTGATATTGATAACATATATATATATATATATGAAGTTTAATATACTATGATATTTTCCACTTAAATGGATTTTATGATATAAAATTAGTTAATGTTGAATTTTCCCAAAGATCCAAAATCTTATTTTATTTTGGATTGTTTGGAATTGAAAGAACCTAAAAGAAACAAAAGAAAAATATTTAGATTCTTTTAGTGTCTAGGTAGCTAGTGCAAATTGAGATTTTAGACTAAACTAGCTAAGCCTAATTAACAACTAATTGACTAGAATGAGAGTTAAGATTGTCGAAAGACAAGAGACAACACATGCAAACAAGAAATAGAAACAAGGCATAACTAAGAGAGATCAAAACATAAAATATAAATGAATGCAAATATTATCTAATTAAGTGACAATTGAAAATGGATTGTACAAGGATTTAGGAATTTGCTAACTAAATTTGCAAACAAACATTGATAAATTATTTATCAATTATAACGATCCACTAGTCCCAATTAGATAACTCTGCCGCCCTAAAGGATTCTTCTCCCGCTCATTCATTAGGGCTTCATGTTGCTTTTTCAGAAAGCGTTGTGAAAGGATCTCACCTGACAAGATCAAAAGGGTTTCACATTGTTTTAGTAGATGGTTTGGTCATTGGTTTGCGCTCTTCGGTGTCCTCATTCTGATGCCCTTCTTCCATTGCAAGTGCTTCAGCGACCCCCTACATTAGTCTACAATCGTCTTGGAGATTTTCCCCCTCATCTGTGGTTCATAAGCCTACTAGGTTGTTGGGTAAATCAACTTCATCTCAATGGCCCTCCACAAATGAAGCAAGTGTGGATACTCTTAATGAAAAGAGTTACCTTGAATCTGGATTCTTCAGTGAAAGGTCAGAAGTCTCCTTCAAATAAAAGGTATGTGAAAATATGCACGAGCCTCAAGTATCTTTCAATGCTTTTCCTGATTCAAGAGGGCACAAGGGTTTGGGATTTAAACCCCTTAAATGTGTAGAGGAATCCCTTGTTTTGGAGTTTGGGAATAAAGTGTTGCAAGAAGAGGAAGATTTCTCTTCTCATGCCTTAAAATGTCGTCTCAATCAATTTTGGCCTTTTGTTTCAGAACTTAGCATCTGTATAAAGGAAAACTGGCAAGCCTTATTGCAAAATGCTCCAATTTTTTTTCTTGGTGCTCAAGGTTTTTTCATTGCTCCTTTTGGCTCTACCAAAGATAGGGATTACATTTTGTTTGACCACCATTGATCTTGGAAACAACACCACATTTTTCTTAAACCTTGGCACCCAACCTTCAACCCTTCTTTTGAATCCTTCAACATTATGCCAGTCTAGGTTTGGCTTCCAAACCCACTGCTTCAATATTGGATCATTTCTTGTTTCAAGTCTATTGGTAACTCGTTAGGCTCTTTCTTGGCTGTAGATAAGAAAACTATAGATTTCTCTCATACTACTTTTGCTCGAATTTTGGTGCATTTGGATCTCTCCAAGAATCTTCCTGCAAATATAATTCTTAATGTTGTTGGTTGTTCATGGAATCAACTGCTGGATTATGAAGGAATTCCCTTATGGTGTGGCAGATGTTTTGAAACAAGTCATGTGGATGCAACATGTCATATCAAAAGTAAATTAGCTGAAAAATAGGCTTCATGGTGGAAATATGCCCTCTCAAAGCCCCTTCAAATTGAGAAGAAAGTAATTGATCCTATTGCATCAACATCTCTTTCAACAAAATCTGATAAGAGGATTGCCAATCTTAAACAAGATTAGAAAAAGCTTCCTCCACTTGGGTTGAAATTCGCTTCATTTGTGGCTCCAATAGCAAAATCTGGCGTGAAGTTTACACAAAATTAGAAATCGAACAAGATTGGGGCTCATGAGGAAGTTGTGGGATAAAAGAATCATACTGAGGATTGGAATCTAGGCATTCCATTGATTAAATCTTCATCTTCTGAGATGGATTATGAGGACAACCACTGGACACTTGTGCAAAAACATAAGAAACCTTTTTTCAAATTATCTTTGGCACCTTCTTTTTGCTCACCTGTACACATTGAAGGGGATTAGTTTGTAGCCTTTATGGCAATTGATTTGTTTGATGCTAGATGATGTTGCCTGGATTTTCCTATGTATTTTCCTTTTTATATATTAATATATTATATATAGGTGTTACACATTTTTCCTAAAAAAAAGAAACAATCCACTAGTCCCACAAGTAAAGTTTAACATATTGTTTTCTATTCTAATTATATCTATGCTCATAATGTTTAGTTGATTGTGTCTCTTGATGAATACACATTTAAATGTATAATATTTATCAAATCCTATTTCATTGTCAATCTCAAGGACCCTAATTTACTATGTATCGACCTAAATGTATTGAATAATTTCTTCTATAGGCATGCCTACATACTTGTCTCCATATAATGCAAATGAAATTTAAAACATTTAAGCAATGCAAACAATTTTTTTCCATTATCAAATATTCTTGAGCTTGAAATCAGGGTTTTCAAATGCAAAATGATTTGTTTGATTTTAATTTAGGGTTGTAGCAATTTTTTTTATTCAAATTCAATTTAGGGTTTCAAGAAGTGCAATTAGGGTTTTCAATGCAATTTTTTTTTGTTTCATTTCAAATTAGGGTTTTCATATGCATTTTGTTTGATTTGAATTTAAGGTTTCAAAAAGCAATTAGGGTTTTCAAATGTAATTTTTTTATTTCATTTCAATTTAGGGTTCTCAAATGCAATTTTTTGTTTCCCTTCAATTAGGGTTTTCAAATGTAATTTTTTTTGGTTTGATTGAACATTTTTGGTTTCAAAAGCTAAATTTTATTCTTAAGATATGATTTAAGGTTGATTTTTTTGTTTCTATTCAAAATCTTGAGGGTTTCATTTCATTTTTTCTTCTACTTCTACAAATCATCATTTCTTCTATTACAGATAAATAAAATACATAAAACGTTAAATAAATTTAAAAAAATGCTAAAATCTATTATTGTATTAAAAATTTCAAAAAAAATCAAAAAAAGAAAAAAGATTAGGGGTGGAGGTGCACCTGGAGGTCACTGTCATCTCTATGAAATCAGGATCCTATACTCTATGAATTATAACTAAGATTCATTTATTTTTAAAAATAAATACCATTTTAAAATGAGATCCTAATCTTTACAAAATGGGATCCCGATGTTTACAAATCGGGATCTCGTTTTGTAAAGATCGGGATCCCGTTTCCCATTTGCTAGTTCAGGACCCATTAATAAATTGGATTCCATTTTTTAAAAAATAGGATCCTGTTTAGAATTTAGGCTTGGGATCTTGAAGCTAAACGAGATCCCATTTTTTAAAAGCGGGATCTCATTTTTTAAAAGCGAGATCCTGTTTATTAAAAAGCAAGAGCTTGTTTTTGGCAAGTCGATTTCATTTTTTTGCCTAAGGAAAAAAGTTCCACATTTCATGGACTCATGTTTGTGCTTTTACCACTTGATCAACCCTAAAAAAATTAGAAAAATTTACTAAATTGAGGGAGATACATGTTTCATAGTTTAACCTATTAAATAAAAAAGCTACCTTATTTCTTATTTTTTAAATGTCAAGATCATGCTCTAACAGTTGTAATGAAATAACTTGCACAAGAGAATAACATAATAGAGAATATGTTGCAAATACTTGATAATTATTTAGAATAATAAGCCACTTCAAGGTGGCAAGCCTCTAAAAGTTTCTAATAAGAACACAATTTTCATTATGATGCTTATAAAACAACCACTACCTCTTATATATACCATGCTTATGTCATGAATGTCACCCAGGATAACTTTAACTACATATATATAAGGTTATATTAATGATCATATAAATTAATTAAGAATTATGGTAGCCATAAGTCAACTACTCATATCTCTATGCACACTAGGATTAAAGGCATAGTATAGTGACTCCAAAAAAGAGGAAGTCAATAGTGTATTTAGAAGCACAATCAATACATATGACCAAGCATGATTATTTATTTTTCCTCAATTTATTTTAAGGTGAGGGACGAGATGGATGAAGATGACAATATCCTTTCAATGGTGGATAACACCATTCACATGGATAATGACATCTCCTTGACCTCTCCTTTTCCCATCACTATTTCCATTTCCCTTATTTCTCCTTGATTTTATACACAAAAGCAAACAAAATATTAGATTGTTATGAGTTTTATGCATTTTCTTATACCATAAATCTTTTCCTTAATCTTATTAGATAACTTATCATTAACTTGTGACAAGAAGAGCTCTTTGCTATAAAATGAAGATTGAGCACAACTTAGTTGCTTCAACCTATAGACCCTACCATTCATCCACATTTGAAAACACATCCACACTAATACTTCTCCAAATCTACCACATATTTTCCCCTAATGTTATCACATTTAAAAGCATGAAGTTTTCACAGTCCATGATAGTATTGTAATGAGACTTCTAGATTGAAACTGTGTCAGTTTTTTACATCGACTTTTCAAATCATTCTCTCTTCTCTCTATCTGCATTGCATCTTGATGATGGGTCATGGAGTATGATTGGAAACGTTGATGTAAAAACCTGACACAATTTCAATCCAGAAGTCTTATTACAATGTTATCACATTTGATATGATTAAATTTAATTCAACTAACAAGTCATCATTACATAGATATACTACAAAATAATGAATCTTTAGATTTCAAATCTTAGAAAATCTTAGATTATTGTTGAAAAGTGCTTCATCCCCATGCTTGAAATTCTCCAAAACCTAAACAATTTATTACTTGATAATTCATGAGACAATTTTTTGTAAGACTTTGTAAGGTTAAATGAATTAAAATGATCCACACTTCCATTTGATGAATTGAGTGATTAATAAAATTCCCTTCTTGCTAGAAGCTCGAAAATGATGGTACATTTCTATTTTGTTGAAACTTAAAAAATGGTGCCACATTCCATTCTTATGGATTTTGATTGAGGAATTACTATAGCAAACCATTTTCATTCAAAATATTATGCATACTTTCATTGAATAGTCCCTTACAAATTAAAAGTGTATAATAAGTGATACTATGGTTGCTCTTATATACACTTCTAACTAATTAGACAAAATCTTAAAAATTCAAATTTTTAAATCATGACAATTTACTTACAATTTGATTTTAACAAAATTAATAAACAACTAAAATCATGATAAAATTATAATATTTCTATAAAATAAATATTAATTTTTACCTGAAATGTTTGGATCACTCTATAATCCATCATAATAAAAATCTAGTTTATCCAGTTTTATTGTTTTTATTATATAAATTACTAGAATGTTCGCCATCATTCTCGAACCGGCGTTTCTAAAACATTCCAGACCTTTCGTCAGGTTCCCATATAACATTCACAGAAACCCTTTCTCGTCACCATTATCTCATTAACACAAGCATTCGTGGAATTGTGAAGGAGACTTTTGCTATAGATTTTTGGGTTACAGTCTGGTCGATTTGAATTATTATAATCTGTTGAAGTTCTGACTGATTTTTCCATGGATAATCCTTTGTTTGGTGGGTGTTGGGGTCGAGTACCTGAAAGGCGATCTTATCAAAGGCCGCATTATTATTATCCAAATCCTTACGCTGCAACTTCATACGCCACTCCAGTAAAATCGGAGAATGCGCCCAAGGTAAAACCCAAGAACGTCGTCTCAATTCCAGTCAATTTCGTCAATTCAGAGACACCCAAAACCAGAAAGGCGCCCGCCATGGACGAAAATATAGCGGCTAGAAAAATTCAGGCGGCTTTTAGGGGATTTTGTTTGAGGAAGCCAAGGCCTCTGAACAAGTTGAGGGTTATAATGAAAACCAGGGCGGAGGCTTCAGAAATTCGGAGGCGTGTGAATGACGAACATGTTGTGGAGTTGATTAGACGAGATGATAAGGAGCGCTTGAAAATGACGGAGTGGATCATGTCACTACTGCTCAGGCTCGACGAAATTCAGGTTTGCCTTTCTTTTAAATTTATTTTCCATTAATCTTATAAAGGAAAAGGCTAAATTAGTCATCGATAGGATCCCTTTTAGACAGACAGCAGTAACAGAGTTTGGGATTCTATGCAGCTTTTCTTCTGTCAGATTTTTGTTTTTTTTTTCTAAATGAGTAGGTTTTTTAAAATTATTTTTACAGATCTTTTTGAAATTGCTAGGTCTTTCTAGTTTGCAAAGCTTCTGGGAAAAACTGTGTGCTTGCAGCATGCCAGAAGCTTTGCGCTCCAATGCCCTGAACTGTGAAAGCCTTTTATTTTTTATTCTTACAGATAAGGGTGAGGCTATGTAGTCTTTTAGTTTTCGATTTTTTAAATTACATTCACCTATGGAATTGATTTGTTTATAGTGCAATTTTCATCTCTTCTTTTCTTCTTCTTTTTTTCCTCTTATAAAAAGTTCAAATCAGTATGTTCTCTATTTCCCTAAAAACTTTACCCTTGTGAAATGCAGGGAACGATCCCTTTTGTGCGGGAATCAAGAAAGGCTGTGATTCGTGAGCTGGTTAACTTGCAAGAGACTGTAGATGACATAATTGCTGCCAAATCGAGTCAAGAAGATGCTGCTAAAGAAATTCCAGTAACTTCTGAAGCAGCAATGGAGGAGTGCCCTACTGTTGAGGAAAATGGTTTGGCAGGGTGCTTGCAGGAGAATCTCGACGAGGAATTCAAGAGCAAGGAGTTGCCGGGGGGTGCAATTGAGGTTTCTGTGAGTAATGAAAAAGGAGAGGAGTCTCTGCCTTCTCAAATGCAAGATTTGCAAATTGAGGGTTCCCCTGAAGAAGACAATAATAATTATGGAGTAGAAAATTTTGAACACGGCTCTTCTGAAGCTGGACAAATTGTGTCTGGAACTGGGGAATGCACAATGGTTGATGGTGTTGATAAAGATGCAGTGAATTTGAAAAGAAACAGAGTTGAAAGTCCGGTGCTGGAGGTTGATGCATCACCGACAATCCCTCGTGCAGAGGAAGGTGTTATAGTAGGAAATTTAAGGGATGATGAAAATTCTTCTGAATCTCTAGACATGTTGGATGCTGATGCACCACCTACAATCCCTTGCACAGAGGAAGGTGTTATAGTGGGAAATTCAAGGGATGATGAAAATTCTTCTGAATCTCTGGACTTGTTGAAGGTGCAGACAATGCAGCCTGATGTGAAGCGAGAAACTGCAGACTTCATGGACTGTGAAGTAGCAGGGGATAAGTTGCCAGAGAAAGTAAAGTCCATTGAAGATATTGGCATGGTAAGAGAAGAGAACGAGAAATTAAAGAGGACGGTATCTGATCTGTTGAAGAAAAGTGAGAAACAGAGTGAGATAATTCATGATCTGAGTCTGCGGATTTCACAGTTGGAAGAGCAAGTATCTCAGTGCAACAAAAAGAAAAAAGTTGGGGATGGAAAGAAGAAAAGCGGTACATCTACAGAGGAAAGAGGTACACAGGCAAACAATAGAAGGAGAAAATCTGACAGGCATTCAAGCAACTGCTTTATGGAGGATTGGTTTTGAGTTCTCTCCATTTGAGCTGTGAAACTGGTTAATGAATTATCCTAATAAAGCTACAATTTAATTCTATGTTTGAGTCCTGAGCTTTAAATCAGATCTGAGTTCAGAGCCACGTTTACATATATACTTGAAGCATTTTTTTGCAACTCTGTTAATGGAGTCATGGTTCAGAGCATTTTTTGAGAGGGATGGCTCCGCGCTTAGCTGTAAATAGCATCAATAATAGAACAAAGTTTTTAAGGTTTCTCACTTTAAATGTTTTGCCCTGTGTTTTTCTCAAATTATTTTATACGGTTTCTTGAAATAAAGTAATATAAAATTGTTAATAATATTATACTAATAACGTATTTTATATAACTAAAATTAGGATTTCCCTAAAATTTCAAAAAATATTTCAATAGATTAAAACTAATATAAAAATAAAAAATTAATAAACGTGATGAATCTTATAAAAATAAAAAATTAATAAACGTGATGAACCTTGAAAATCTCTAAGGCAAATTTATTATTGTTGTTAAAGGGACGTAATAGGATGTTAACTAGCTACCTAGATAGAAAAACCTTGGCTCTTTCCCTATTTTATCCATTTGGAAAGCGTGTCAAAAAGTATGTTAGTTTTCAATATGGAAAGATTCTTTTAGTTTTTCCATGAAAGCTAATAAACAATTTAAAGATATCTAAGACCTTGACTTCCTATAATGTCTTGTAGTTTTCAATATGGAAAAGATTCTTTTAGTTTTTCCATATAAAGAAAGCTAATAAACAATTTAAAGATATAAGACCTTGACTTCCTATAATGTCTTGTGCTTAATCCATCAATCTCTTTTCATAATTTCTTATCCTTTCTTTGAAGTAAGTTTATCTCTTTCATATTGAGATTAGTTCTTTGACGCATGACATCAAAGAACAATTAGGACTGATTAATAAGTACTTGTACAATGTTTTGTGCTTAATCCATCAATCTCTTGTGTTTAATTTCTTATCATTTCTTATCCTTTCTTGACATGACATCAAAGAACAATTAAGATTGATTAATAAGTACTCATACATATCTTGTGCTTAATCCATCAATCTCTTGTGTTTAATCTCTTATCATTTCTTATCCTTTCTTCGAAGTAGGTTTATCTCAAAGTGAGTTTATCATTTCTTATCCTTTCTTCGAAGTAAGTTTATCTCAAAGTGAGTTTATCATTTCTTATCCTTTCTTGACATGACATCAAAGAACAATTAAGATTGATTAATAAGTACTCGTACATATCTTGTGATTAATCCATCAATCTCTTGTGTTTAATCTCTTATCATTTATTATCCTTTCTTCGAAGTAAGTTTATCTCAAAGTGAGTTTATCTCTTCCACTTTGAGATTAGTTCTTCGACTTAATATTGAATGGAGGTTTAGATTCAACAACAAATATTGGATTAAATTTAATTTTCAAATTTAGATATCAAAAGTAAATGTAGATGCTTAAATGATTTTTTGGAAAGTTTTACACTTTAAATTGCCAATAGGTGATTGTAATATTTTTGCTTGTTCACCCATTTAAATGTTCTTGTGATGTAGATGAAACCATGATTCATTTGTTTTGATGTTAGTTCCTTTTCATAAGATAATTGGTTTGTAGTGTCTAGTGTTTGGACATAAGTTGAATTAGGGAGATGATTTACTAGATCTAGGAATGAAAAATAATGGTGTAGCCAAATTTGTGAGACATGTAATTCTTTTGCATCTTTGAAGACTTTGATGTGCAACTTTTTTTTTCTAATGTCTATATTCATTTTGTAAATGAAATTTTAAAACTTTAATAAATATTTTCAATTTTTTTTGTTATACTCTCCAACACAAGTTCTGCCAAACAAAAATAAAGGACATAATTCAATTGGATGAAATTATTCATCAAACTATTTTTATAGTTGGAATGAAATCATATTAGCTTTCTCACATGTAACATAGGTAGGGTATTTCAAAGAAATGGGAGAAATGATAATGGTTTACATTCTCCAGTGTGATTAGGGTTCATCATTTTCATCATGAACATTTGGTATGATTTTATTAGAACATGATGGTGAAAATTGTAGACACCTAAAATTTGACCCTATCCAATCACATCCAATTTTAGCCTTTCTTAAACTATTTTAATTAAAATAATTTATTCATTAGTTTTATCCATCACTTTTAATTTATTTAATTCTAGTTTTATCCCAAAATCTTCAATTAATTAATTTAGGCTAATTAATCCCCACCACCTTTTCCCCCATTATTTAATTCCACTTTATCCTTCAATATTTGTCCATTTAATCTTAGCCATTGATTCCATTCATATGGATCACAATCTAAACTTGTCATCTTGTGACAAATGTCCTCTTCACAAGTCTGACTAGGACCTTGTTTAGATTCATTGAACCTAGATACTTCTCAAAAGTCAAACTTTCTCTCATCCAGTCATCTCATATCCCATCTCTTAAATTTAGTCATTTACATAAGGATGTTGCCCTAATACACATTTTAAACCTAACCTTTATGCTTCATGTGACACTTGTTGCATTGACTACAACTTTGATCCAAATCTTAATTCTCATTCAATCCTAACCATCCATTAACCAATCTATTTTGGCCTTTAATTTTTCTCATGGGATTTCTATAAATGAGAGGCCTTTCATCCCATTTGCATCGATATTCTCTCATGCTACTATTATGCTATCTAAATTTTTATTGAAACATCTTGATCATATCATGTTACTGGTTTGATGAGAAACCACATTCCATCTATTAAGGGCATGTCCATAGGCTTTGGGTGTGTCCTATTCTAGCTTAATCATTGAGTTTGAAAGTGATTTGGGGTAAATATATATGTGTTCATCTTGTTTCTTTCACTTCATTTCATTTTTTATCCTCATTTTGGCAATGCCCAATGAGACTCACAAATCAAATTATCAAAATTCAAAATGCGTCAGAAAGTTGGTTCAAATCTCTTTGTTGTGGTGCTAGTGATTTTTCAGATTTTGCTCTAAAATTAGGCGCACTTAGTCAAAGTCAATCCTTCTTTTTGAACTTCAAATGCTCATAACTCTTCACACAAAATAATTTTTCAGCAATGTTCTTTTAAATATATTAAAAAATCATAAGGAATCCATTGATACAATATTTTTTTTCTTTAGAATATCTTGTTTGATGTATTTTCCTCACATTTGAAATTGGGCTTAAAATTTACATTTCACATTTAGATTTGGGTTCTAAAATAAACAAAAGTGTATTTTAATTCTTAAGAATCACTACCGTATGATCTCCTCTCGCACCCTAGTGTGATGTTGAGGATCATAAGTAAGTGATATTTTTCTTAGGAGGCTTGCTTAGGGATTCCGTCACCTTAGGGGATGACCTCAACTCCCATGCTTTGATGAAGTATAAAGAGCGGGAGTGAACTAAAATACACCTCTCTTGGAAGTGAAATATTGTCAATATGAGCTAATTCTCTAAGAACTTTATACTTTACATAAGTGAAGGTGGAGAGTGGGTTACCTCTCCTTTTGCATGCTTGACAATATTACCTTTCATTTATGGATTAGACCTCATCTACCCTTGTGGTATATGGTGGATATCCCTAGTTGAGCTTGTAAATCCTAATTGAGACTATTTGGCCATCTTTTCTCGTGGTGCCTTGTGCCTATAAGGATTGATAATCTCACTTGAATAAGGCTTGTTCATGTGTCTTATGTGCTTGAATGTTTAGATCACCTTCCCCACTTGAAGCCAAAAGGGGACACTCATCCAAATTGAGCTATAGGATTTTGCATTTTGCGTTATTTCCTATTTTTCTTTCATCCTTAATCATAAAATAAAATAAATAGAAAACTCAAAAATTCAATTTTTTTTAAAAAAAAAGTCAAAAAAATTAAAATATTCAAAAAACCAAATAAATATTGTCTTTGCTTTCTTAATTCTAGGTTTCCTCCAAGTCAAGCTATCCACATCATCTCCAAGTCAAACTTTTCTTCTTGTTCACCTCATCCTAATCATCCCTAATAATCTTAATCACCTCATTATAACCATCTCTTGGCATCCCAATCACCTCATCCTAATCACCCCTTTCCAACATAATCATCCCTCCTCATCCTAATCATCTTTAAAATTCAAGTTCTTAAATCACGACAATTTACTTATACTTTGATTTTAACAAAATTAATAAACAACTAAAATCATGATATTTCCAATCCAATCCATAAAATTATAATATTTCTTTAAAATAAATATTATTTTTTTGCTAAAATGTTTGGATCACTCTATAATCCATCATAATAAAAATCTAAAAAAATCATTTAGAAACAATAGACATTTCAATAGAGTGGTGGACCCCTCTTCCACATGCTATAGACCGTTATTTTGAACAAATTAGGGGAGAGGGGCCAATAGTCGTGTGGGGTCCAATAGTCGTGTAGTCAATTGTGATTATAATACCTAGTCTTACCACATATTTACACTATATATTTTAAATAAATAGTCGAAATGTAAATAAAAAATAACCATCGAAAGTGGACCAATACTTGAACACATGAGAACCTCTAAATGTTATATAAAAAAAATATAAATACATTCATGAAGAAGTGAAATAAGTATTTTTTATCTCAAATAAAATATTATAACTATCCACTATAAGTGTATCATTTAAAAAACAAAATGCCCATTTAATAAAATAAGACACTTATTTAAACAAGTATTGTTATCATAATGAAAAAAATATTGTTCTTATGTGTAAAACTATTGGGGTAGCAACGTATAAGCATTGAAGTATTTTTATTAATAGTTTGTCCTATCACAAATATAAAAAGTGAGCACAATAAATAACATGTATTTTCCATTAAACGTGAAGGATTTTCAAAAAAATTTAGTGTTCAACTATTGGTCCATTTTTGTTTAATATGAGTTGTATTTTAAATAATTATGTGTTGTTTTTATAACAATAAATAGTTTTTTGGTGTTCAATTATTTGTCCATATGTGTTGAATATAAAAGCTAAAGATATCAAAGATTTATGGTTATCAATAGGTATTTGATCCATTTAAGTTGTATATTAATTTTATTTTAAATAAAAATATGATATTCTACAAACAACAAATGATATTTTTTTGTTCATCTATTGAAGGTTCCATGATTAAGTTTTTTGTTGAATCTTTAAAAAGTCAAATTTTAAACACTTCTCAATAAATGTGTTGATGTGGCGAGTTGAATGATGAGTCACACCTCCAAACCTTATTTATAGATAAATAAGAAACCAATCTACTTTAAAAAAAAAAATGATAGTGACAAAGTTAACCTGCACCACTACTGACCCCCTCTCCTATAGATTTTTGAAAGTGTGTTCATCCAGTTTTATTGTTTTTATTATATAAATTACTAGAATGTTCGCCACCATTCTCGAACATTCCATACCTTTCGTCAGGTTCTCATATAAGATTCACACAAACCCTTTCTCGGCACCATTATCTCATTAACACAAGCATTCGTGGAATTGTGAAGGAGAATTTTGTTATAGATTTTGGGTTACAGTCTGGTCGATTTGAATTGTTATAATCTGTTGAAGTTCTGAGTGATTTTGCCATGGATAATCCTTTGCTCGGCCCTGAAAGGCGATCTTATCAAAGGCCGCATTATTATTATCCAAATCCTTACGCTGCAACTTCATACGCCACTCCAGTAAAATCGGAGAATGCGCCCAAGGTAAAACCCAAGAACGTCGTCTCAATTCCACTCAATTTCGTCAATTCAGAGACACCCAAAACCAGAAAGGCGCCCGCCATGGACGAAAATACAGCGGCTAGAAAAATTCAGGCGGCTTTCAGGGGATTTTGTGTGAGGAAGCCAAGGCCTCTGAACAAGTTGAGGGTTATAATGAAAACCAGGGCGGAGGCTGCAGAAATTCGGAGGCGTGTGAATGACGAACATGTTGTGGAGTTGATTAGACGAGATGAGAAGGAGCGCTTGAAAATGACGGAGTGGATCATGTCACTACTGCTCAGGCTCGACGAAATTCAGGTTTGCCTTTTTTTTAAATTTATTTTCCATTAATCTTATAAAGGAAAAGGCTAAATTAGTCATCGATAGGATCCTTTTTAGACAGAGAGCAGTTACAGAGTTTGGGATTCTATGCAGCTTTTCTTTTGTCAATTTTTTTTTTTTCTCAAAATGAGTGGGTTTTTTAAAATTATTTTTACAGATCTTTTTGAAATTGCTAGATCTTTCTAGTTTGCAAAGTTTCTGGGAAAAACTGTGTGCTTGCAGCATGCCAGAAGCTTTGCGCTCCAATGCCCTGAACTGTGAAAGCCTTTTATTTTTTATTTTTAAAATTACATTTACCCATGGAATTGATTTGTTTATAGTGCAATTTTCATCTCTTCTTTTCTTCTTCTTTTTTTCCTCTTATAAAAAGTTCAAATCAGTATGTTCTCTATTTCCCTAAAAACTTTACCCTTGTGAAATGCAGGGAGCGATCCCTTTTGTGCGGGAATCAAGAAAGGCTGTGATTCGTGAGCTGGTTAACTTGCAAGAGACTGTAGATGACATAATTGCTGCCAAATCGAGGCAAGAAGATGCTGCTAAAGAAATTCCAGTAACTTCTGAAGCAGCAATGGAGGAGTGCCCTACTGTTGAGGAAAATGGTTCGGCAGGGTGCTTTTGCAGGAGAATCCGAACGAGGAATTCAAGAGGAAGGAGTTGCCGGGGCGCGCAATGGAGGTCTCTGTGAGTGATGGAAAGGAAGAGGAGTCTCTGCCTTCTCAAATGCAAGATTTGCAAATTGAGGGTTCCCCTGAAGAAGACAATAATAATTATGGAGGAGTAGAAAATTTTGAACAAGGCTCTTCTGAAGCTGGACAAATTTTGTCTGGAACTGGGGAATGCACAATGGTTGATGGTGTTGATAAAGATGGAGTGAATTTGAAAAGAAACAGAGTTGAAAGTCCGGTGTTGGAGGTTGATGTATCACCGACAATCCCTTGTGAAGAGGAAGGTGTTATGTTAGGAAATTCAAGGGATGATGAAAATTCTTCTGAATCTCTGTCCAGGGGATAAGTTGCCAGAGAAAGTAAAGTCCATTGAAGATATTGGCATGGTAAAAGAAGAGAACGAGAAATTAAAGAGGACGATATCTGATTTGTTGAAGAAAAGTGAGAAACAGAGTGAGATGATTCATGATCCGAGTCTGCGGATTTCACAGTTGGAAGAGCAAGTATCTCAGTGCAACAAAAAGAAAAAAGTTGGGGATGGAAAGAAGAAAAGCGGTACATCTACAGAGGAAAGAGGTACACAGGCAAACAATAGAAGGAGAAAATCTGACAGGCATTCAAGCAACTGCTTTATGGAGGATTGGTTTTGAGTTCTCTCCATTCGAGCTGTGAAACTGGTTAATGAATTATCCTAATAAAGCGACAGTATAAGTGTGTGTTTGAGCCCTGAGCTTTAAATCAAATATGATTTCAGAGCCACGTTTACATATATACTTCAAGCATTTTTTGCAGCTCTGTTAATGGAGTCATGGTTCAGAGTATTTTTTAACAATGCTCCGCGCTTAGCTGTAAATATCATCAATAATAGAACAAAGTTTTTGAGATTTCTCACTTTAAATGTTTTGCCCTGTGTTTTTCTCAAATTATTTCTTATGGTTTCTTGAAATATGTAATATAAATTTTTTACAGAATATTATAATAATAATGTATTTTATATAACTAAAATTAGGATTTCCCTAAAATTTCAAAAAATATTTCAATAGATTTAAAGCAATATAAGAAATTAAAAATTAATAAACGTGATGAATCTTGAAAATCTCAAGGTAAATTTATTATTGTTTTTTCTAAGAATGTTTCTGGCTTAGATAGTGTTTGTAATTTTTGTATCAACGACTCCGTGATTCATGCTCTCTGAAGTCGCGATGATGGATCACAGAGTGGATAACAAAGTGGGATCCGAAATGTTGATGCAAAATTACAAACACAATCTAAGCTAGAAACATTCATAGAAAAGTCTACATGGATTGTGGAAATCTGTTATCTCTAATTTATTATTGTTGTTAAAAGGGACGTACCTTGGATCTTTCCCTACTCTATCCATTTGGAAAGCATGGAAAAACTATGTTAGTTTTCAATATGGAAACTCTTCAGTGCAATCTAATTTTAGTTTCTCCATATAACCTTATTTCTTATTTGAGAAAGCTAATAAACAATTTAAAGATATTTAAGACTTTGCCTCCCTAATTAATGGACTTCTTGGCATGACATCAAAGAACAATTATGATTGATCAATAAGTATTTGTATAATATCTTGTGCTTAATCTATCAATCTCTTGTGCTTAATCTCTTATCAATTCTTATCCTTTTCTTGGGAGAAGTTCATCTCTTCCACTTTGAGATTAGTTCCTCGACTTAATATTGAATGGAGGTTTAAATTCAACAACAAATATTGAATTAAATTGACTTCTCAAATCTAGAAATCAAAAGCAAATGTAGATGCTTAAATGATTTTTTGGAAAGTTTTACACTTTAAATTGCCAATCGGTGATTGTAATATTTTTCCCTGTTCCCATTTAAATGTTCTTGTGATGTAGAGGAAACCATGATTCATTTGTTTTGGGGTTGTTCCTTTTCATAAGAAAATTGGCATGTAGTGTTTAGTGTTTGTGCACAAGTTGAATTAGAAAGATGATTTACTTGATCTAGGAATGAAAAATAATGGTGTAGTCAAATTTGTGAGATGTCATTCTTTTGCATCTTTTAAGAATTTGATGTAATTTTTTTTTTTTTTAATGTTTATATTCATTTTGCAAATGGAATTTTAAAACTTTAATATATTTTTTCAAAATGTCTAGTTTGAACACAAGTTTTGCCAAAGAAAAATAAAAGGACATACTTCAATTGGATCAAATTAATCTTTAAAATATTTTCTATAGTTGGAATAAAATCATATTAGCTTTCTCACATGTAACATAGGTAGGGTATTACAAGGAAATGAGAGAAATGATAATGGTTTACATTCTCCAATGTGATTAAGGCTCATCATTTTCATCATGAACATTTGGTATGATTTTATTAGAACATAATAGTGAAGATTGTAGACACCTAAAATCCGACCTTATCCAACCACATCCAATTTTAGTTTTTTCTAAACCATTTTAATTAAATAACTATCTTTATTTATTTAATTTATTCATTGCTTTTATCCATCACTTTTAATTTATTTAATTCTAGCTTTATCCCAAAATCTTCTAATTAATTAATTTAGGTTAATTAATCCCCACCACCTTTTTTTCCATTATTTAGTTCCACTTTATCCTTTAATCTTTGTCCATTTAATCCTAGCCATTGATTCCATTCGCATCGATCACAATCTAAACTTGTCATCATGTGACATATGTCCTCTTCACAAGTCTAACTAAGACCTTGCCTAGATTCATTGAACCTAGATACTTCTCAAAAGTCAAACTAGTTTCTATCTCATCCATTCATCTTATATCCCATCTCTTAATTTTAGTCATTCACAAAAGGATGTTTCCCTAATGCACATTTTAAACCTAACCTTTATCCCTGATGTGATACTTGTCACATTGACTACAACTTTGATCCAAATCCCAATTCTCATTCTATCCTAACCACCCATTAACCAATCTATCTTGGCCCTTAATTTCTCTCATGAAATTTCTATAAACGAGAGGCCTTTCATCCCATTTGCATCAATATTCTCTCATGCTATTGTTATGCTATCTATATTTTTATTGAATCATCTTGATCATACCATCATGCTATTGATTTGATGAGAAACCTTATTCCATCTATTAAGGGCATATCTATAGGCTTTGGGTGCATCCTATTCTAGCTTAATCATTGAGTTTGAAGGTGACTTGAAGTAAATATTTATGTGTTCATCTTGTTTCTTTCACTTAATTTCATTTTTTAATCCTCATTTTGACAATGCCCAATGAGAATCACATCCTTGTTTTAACTTATTTTTGTGAGTTTGTGGTGAGATTTGAGTTGCAAGTTCTTATTTTGCACTCAACTTTGTGATTCAACGCTTCTATTTGACAAATCAATGCTTTTTCATGACTTTCAATGCCTCTATTTTGAGAAATTGTGTCTTGCACTTGGATCTATGATTCCACTTCGAAAAACTTGCACTTTCTTCATGGCCTTTGACACTTGAGTTTTATAAAATTACGATCCCGTGGTGCCTTTTAGGACTTTTGTTGTGATAAATTACACCTATGTTTCACTTAAAGGTTTTTCTAAAGTATTTGTAGAAAAGCGCCTTTGTTTCATAAAGTTGCACTTCCATTTCACAAAATGGCACTTGCATTTCATAAAAAAGTGTTTGCGTTGCTCAAAGTGGCACCTATGTTGCTCAAAATGGTGTCTATGCTCTTATGCAAACTCTAAAGAAGTAGTTTTACAAAAATGAGTATAAATTCTACCTCACAGATCAAATTTTCAAAATTTAAAAGGCGTTGGAAAGTTGGTTCATATCTCTTTGTTGTGGTGCAAGTGATTTATTTAATTCTTCTCTAAAATTAGGTGTACTTAGTCAAAGTCAACCCTTCTTTTTGAACTTCAAATGCTCATAACTCTTCACATGCAATCATTTTTCAGAAATGTTTTTTAAATATATCAAAAAATCATAAGGAATCCATTGATACAATTATTTTTTGCTCTAGAATATCTTGTTTGATGTGTTTTCCTCACATTTAAAATTGGGCTTAAAATTTACCTTTTACATTTAGATTTGGGTTCTAAAATAAACAAAACTGTATTTTAATCCTCAAGACTCACTTATGTATGATCTCCTCTCGCACCTTAGTGTGATCTTGAGTATAATAAATAAGTGATATTTTTTAGGAGGCCTTCCTAGGGATTCTATCACCATAGGGGATGAACTCAAATCTCATATTTTGATGAAGTATAAAGAGTGGGAGGTGAAGCGAAAGACACCTCTCTTGGAAGTGAAATATTGTCAATCTGAGCTAAGTTTGTAAGAACTTTATACCTTAGAGAAGTGAAGGTGGAGAGTGGGTTACCCTCTCCTTCTACCTGTTTGACAATATTTCTTTACATTTATGGATTAGGCCTCATGTACCCTTGTGGTATATGGAGGATACCCCTAGTTGAGCTTGTAAAGTCTAGTTGAGACTATTTGGCCATCTTTTCTTGTGGTGCCTTGTGCCTACAAGGATCGATAATCCCACTTCAGTAAGGTTTGTTCATGTGTCTTATGTGCTTGAATGTTTATATCACCTTCCCCACTTGAAGCCAAAAGGTGACACTCATCCAAATTGAGCCATGAGATTTTGTATTTTGCATTATTTCCTATTTTTCTTTCATCTTTAATCATAAAATTAAAAAAATAGAAAACTTCAAATTCTAAAAAAAATAAAAAAATAAAAAATCCAACAAAATTAAAATACTCAAAAAACCAAATAAATATTGTATTTTCTTGCTTAATTCTAGGTATCCTTCAAGTCAAGCTATCCATATCATCTCCAAGTCAAACTTTTCTTCTTAATGACCTCATCCTAATCATCCCTAATAATCTTAATTACCTCATTATAATAATCTCTTGGCATCCGAATCACCTCATCCTAATAATCCCTAATCATCCCAATCACCTCATCCTAACCATACCTAATTATCTCAATTACCTCATCGTAATCATCTTTTTTCATCCCAATCACCTCATCCTAATCATCCCTTCTTATCCTCACCATCCCTTCCCATATTAATCATCCCTCCTTATCCTAATCATTCATTTTCATCTTAATCATCCATAACCATCCTAATTATCCCCATAAGCTTTTTAATCCTCCATTTTCCCCTAATCATCTCCATTTATCCAATCCACCTCATCTCAATCTATCCCTAATCCATCATTTAGGAACCTAATATTAATTAATTAGTCTAATCCAATCAAATTCATAGTCCTTATCCTAATCATTATCCATTCATTTAATCTTCCTAATCCATATTAAAACTCTCTTTCTTAATCCACTTTAATCAGTCATCTTTGTCCCAATTATCTTCAATCCTTTATATGTTGAAATAATAGATGCACAATGTCCCTACGAGGCTTCAACCTTCAAGAGGACCTTTTCCAAGAAGAAATTCACCCACACAAAAAGTGTTGCAACTCGGGCATACAAATTGAGATTATTTATGAAATGGTGGAGAATAGGATCTATCCCCAAAATGAGATAGATCACTTGTTTTTCCAAGCCAATATCACTTCAATTATGTAAAACAAGATGCAAATAACAATAATAAAATGACCCTAACTGTTATAGCAACTATAACAGTTATGTAAAACAAGATGCAAATAACAATAATAAAATGACCCTAAAGTTGTGTACTTGTCCAAAAAGTTGTTGTTTTTGAGCTATGGAGGACTCATTCACCCTCAGGGGCAGTTGGGTCATTTTAGGGTTTCAAAAAATTGATTTCAGGATCCTGTATCTTGATGTCTGCCCTCTTCAAATCTCTTTTATCAAGTTTTGGAAGGCGGTATTTAGTTCTGTAGGGCTATTTTCATGTTCTTGCACCTTGAATGACAACTTTTGCAACTTTGCAACTTTGACAATTTTGATAATCTTGCTCTTCAACCTATAAATCTGCAATCACACACTCAAGGACAACAAACTTGTTGATTATTTAGTGAATGGAGGTTTGCATCAGTCAAACCCCTTGTAGGTAATTAAACCAAAGATGAAATAAGATAATGAAGCATGAACACAAAATGATGCAATTAGAACCTTTCCATGATGATATGATCTTTGAATTGCTTCAATAATGACTTGAGATCTGCCTTGTAATACTTGTAAATGCTCTAATGATTGATCACTTGAATTCTTGAATGACTCATAAAATTACTAGATCTTGTTATGAGAAACAATGTGAATTAACCCCTTATTTATACTAAATTAGGAGATTAACCCCAAAATTTAAAGAACCAAGGCCAACACTAGATCTGGAAAGAAAAAAAATTAAATTCCCGCCAGAATAAAATTCAAAAATTAGGGTCTCATTACTTGGAGAACCCATTTACCACCTAAGGTGAATGGGTCCTGGCTAAGTTTCCAAAACCAAGCTTTGAGGAGCCAAAAGAAGGTTAAAAACCAATTCTAGATCACTAGAAAAGGGGGTTTGTTAAAATGCACAAGACAAGGGTGAATCAGTTGTATCAAATTACTTTACTTACAAAATCAATCTTTTCACCTTAACTTCAATCTGTTATTAAGTGTAAACATGAAATGCAAATAATAGAAAGCAAACACCAAAGACACCAAATTTACGTGGAAAACCCAATGAGGGAAAAACCATGGTGAGGATTAACTCACAATATAGTAGTAATGCAATACCGGATACAAAGGCTCACTTCCAAAGGGCTCACTGCCCAGATACAAAAGCTTACTACCCAAATGCAAGGGCTCACTACCTTTAAAGGACTCACTGTCTATAAAGGAGGCTCACTGCCTACAAAAAAATAAAAAGAGATAAATGAAGATCCACCACTAGGGTTCCAAACATTCACAACTTGATTAGAATATTGTAGATGCCATTAGCTCACTACTTTCAGGAATCTAACACCTTAAAGTACTGTTGCCTCAATTCACTCTTCCACTCTTTTCTTTTTGCACTTGTTCGCACACTTCACTCACTTGCTCGATTCGTGGATGGATGGATGGATGGATGGATATTAAATTCGCCACAACTTGATTTTATTTTATACCATCTTCAACCTTACAAACATTCACCAAGGTTGGCTATACAATTTTAAATTACAAATTCAAACTAGGTCGGCTACTCAAAATTCTCGTGGTGGATAAGAATGAGAGATGGCTAATTACATATTTAATTTAGGATGCAATTTTTTTTTTGGATCAAGCACACACTTTCTCAAATCGATGCAAAGCCTAATCTAACATGTAAACACCAGGTTGGCCAAACCTAATGAAAACACCAATGATCTTTGAAGTACACACATCTCCGACAAGATAATCACATGTGGATCACTCAACACGCTTCACCAATCTTTTTACCATCTCTAAGAACACCTCACGTACATCCACAATGATTACAAAAAACTTCATTCATAGAGAACACTTCATCAATTCAACCATACCAACCAACAAAAACACAGAAGCTTTGGAGTAGGTCTTTTGGAGTGCCAAATCACAAGAAAGTTTTTTAGAACACATAAACCATCAGAAAGAGTCATCTCCTAGATCCACAAGATCTGAAACCAAATATCAGAAGACTGTGGAGCCAAAAAATTTCTCCCAGTTCACAAATAAATAGTTTTTCCAAACCAGTTCACGCACGACTAAACACACCTTCTACTCACCATCGAATTAGAAGCTAAAAATTAGTATATACGACCCATTAAAGCTTATGAACATACTTACAGATTCACATAGGCATAGGATCAACATAGAGAAAATATAGAGAACAATACCAGAGCACATTCAAAACACACTTCAACACCGCTTTCATTATTTATCAAATTTTCTCAAAAGCACTTGGCAAAAACATAATTGCAAATTCATAAATATAGCTCCATGTGTACTCTAAGCACTTCTATAGTATCTGAACTATACAAATACCATATGTACACAACATGAACTATGTTGACATCAATGACAACATTAATGACAACACCATCAAACACATCCATACTTGCAACAATCTCCCCCTTTGTCATTGATGGCAACACATGATGTGAAAAAATCATCAAGGATAACATACATGATTTTCAGAAGTGACAACCTACCAAGCATAAATATTTTCACATGATTCTCTCTCTTTCTCGCCCTTTGACATCAATGGAAAAGGAAATTATTTCCATATAAATCTCTGTTTACTCCCCCTTAGGAATACACCCACATCACATACTGCAACAATGCACTTCTCTACTCCCCCTGAGGAGTAGACCTCCATTATTAGTCCAGAACTAAAGAAGTCTATGAATCCACTGGACTAATGCACCTCCATGTGCACTTAGTTCAAAGGAGGGATAGTAACCCCTAATTTCCCTTTGAGATACTCAAAAGTATCCTTCAGAAGGGCCTTAGTGAATATGTCTGCAACTTGTTCCTTGGTAGGTAAATATTCAAGTCTAACTTCATTCCTTAATACCTTATCCTTCAAGAAGTGATACTTGATAGATATGTGCTTTTTTCTAGAATGCATCACTGGATTCTTTGAAATGTTTATAGAAATTTTATTGTCACAAAATATGGAAATAGATTCATCACTTACCACACCTATGTCCATCAAGGTTTGCTTCATCCAAAGTACCTGTGTACAACAGGATGCTGTTGCAATATACTCTGATTTTGCAGTGGATAAAGAAGCTGAATCCCATTTCTTGCTCAACCATGAAACTAACCTTCCTCCAAGGAAGAATGCACCACCACTTGTACTCTTCCAGTCATCTACACAACCAACCCAATTTGCATCAGTGTAGGCATTCAAAGTGAAATAATTGTCCTTTAGATACCATGGCCCATAATCTGGAGTTCCTTTAAGCTATCTAAATATCCTTTTCACAACTGTTACATGTGAATCCTTAGGTTCTTCTTGAAATATTTCAACTAAACATATTGCATGCATGATATCAAGTCTAGTATTAGTAAGATACAACAGTCCACCAATCATAGATCTGTACATGCTCTGATCAACTTTAGAAGATTCATCATTCTTACTCAGCTTACATCCAATTACCATAGGGGTACAAATTGGTTTGGAGTCATCCATTCCAAACTTCTTTAAATACTTGGATTGTGAAATGAATATCCCTTTGTTAGTTTGATTTACTTGAAGTCCGAGGAAGAAATTCAGTTCACCAATCATAGACATTTCAAATTCTTTTTGCATCTCTTTAGAAAATATCTTACACATACCTTCATTTCCACCAAAGATGATGTCATCAACATATACCAAAACTATCAATATCTTGTTTTCTCAACCTTGAAGTAAAGATTGCTATCTATGGACCCTTTGATGAATCCTTTCTTTGTCAAGTATCTATCCAATTTAGCATACCAAGCTCTAGGAGCTTACTTCACTCCATATAATTCCTTCTTTGATTTACAAACCATGTCTGATTTGTTTGATAGTTGAAAACCTTCCAGTTGCTCCATATACACTTCTTCTTCCAATTCTCCATTCATAAATGCAGACTTGACATCCATCTGATATACTTTGAAGTCTTTATGAGCTGAAAATTCTAAGAACATCTGAATGGCCTCCATTCTTGCTACAAGTGTAGAAGTTTCTTCAAAATATATTCCTTCAACTTGTGAATATCCTTTACATACAAGTCTTTATTTATTCCTTACAACTTCACCATCTTCATTCATCTTGTTTTTGAATACCCATTTTGAACCAATTACATTCTTGTTTGCAGGTCTAGGGACTAGTTCCCATGTCTCATTCTTCTCTATCTATTGTAGTTCCTCTTTCATTTCTCTAAACTAACCTTCATAATCGCATGCTTCATTCACAATCTTAGGTTCTATCTTAGAAAGTAAACACAAGTTTACCTCAACCACTTTCCTTCTTGTCTTCACTCCTTCACTTTTGTCTCCAATTATTTGTTCCTTCGGATGGTTTATCTATACATATTTAGGAGTCTTAGGTGCAAGTTCCAGAATCTCTTCTGTTTCATTACTTTGTTCTTTCTCTTCCTTTTCTTCTTCTTGCATTTGCACACAAATAGGATCATTAGGTTCAACTTCATTTATTTCCACTACTCTATACATAGCTTCATCAACCTTTATGTTAGCTCACTTTCAATTATTTTCCTCAGTCTCTTATTAAAACATCTGTAAGCTTTGCTAATGTTTGAATATCGAAGGAAAATCCCTTCATCACATCTAGCATCAAAATTTCCAAAATTTTCACCATCCCTTCTAATGTAACATCTACTTCCAAATACCTTAAAGTATTTAACAGTAGGAGTCTTACCAGTCCACAACTCATAAAGGGGTCTTAGTGCTGTTACCTCTGATTTGAACTCTATTAAGAATGTAAACAAATTCGTGGATTGCTTCTCTCCATCAAGAACATTTTTTTCTTTCATCATAGTTCTGGTAGCTTCTTGAATAGTCCAGTTCTTTCTTTCCACAACTCCATTATACTAAGGGGTTCTAGGAGAAGAATAATGTCTTTTTATGCCATGCTCTTCACATAATGCATTGAACTCACTAGATATAAATTCTCCTCCTCTATCAGACCTTAAGCATTTGATTTTCAAATTTTCCTCATTTTCTACTCTTTCCTTAAATACTTTGAATCTATCAAGAGCCCGAGTATTTTCTCTAAGAAATGTCACCCATATCATCCTAGAGTAATCATCAATTAAGAACATAAAGTACCTATCACCATTTAGGCTTCCTGTTCTTGTAGGACCACAAAGGTCTGTATGGATTAATTCTAGCATTTCGATAGAAGATTGATCCTTTCCTTTAAAACTATTCCTTATCTGTTTTCCCATCTGACAATTTCTATATATTTAATTTGAAGGCTTTATGATTCTAGGCAGATCTCTGACAACTTCCCTAGAACTAATCCTAATTAGATTATCAAAATTCACATGTCCCATCCTCTAGTGCTAGAGCCAAATCTCATTAATTTGAGAAACAAAACATTGACCATCTCCACCTTTAAGTTGATAGATGTTTCCATGAGTTATTCTTCTTGTTGCTACCACAGTTCCGAATTCTTTCTTGATCTCAAACATGCCATCCTGAAACACAAGCTTAAAATATTTACTGCACATTTGTCCAACACTTAAAATATTATGCCTTAAACCCTTTACAAAGTAAACATCATCAGTATTATGTTTTCCATCAGAACTAATTGTTCCTTTACCAACAATCTTAGTGTCAAAGTCATCTCCGAACATGACTATACCTCCATCATACTTCTCAAGTTTAGTAGACTTACTATTATCTCCAGTCATATGATTTGAACATCCACTGTTAATTACCCTAAAGTCTTCATCTTATCTAGCATGAAAAGCACTTACCAGAGTACCTTCTATTTCATCCTTCTGGCTTTTCGGACCAGAATATTTTGAATATCTCCCATGATTAGTAGATACAACTTTATTTTCTAGGGCTAGGAACAAGAATTCATCTTTATCTTCCTTAAAGTCAGATTCATCATCAAAAATTCCTGCATCTTCTTTGACATTGTACAATTTATTGAACTTCCTATCCTTTTTATCCTTGTGATTGTTCTTATTATCCTTTTTCTTCTTTTGTGTAGCTTTATTAGGACATGCATAGTGACCAATATTTACACAACTCAAAAACTTAAAAGACAACTTACCTTTGTATTTACCAGTACCTTTCTTCAATCTCCTTGTGAAATTTGATTCCAAATCTTTTGAATCATCTGTTGAATGTTGTGGTTGTGTTGCTGATATTTTGTCATTGATTTCAACACTATTAACATTGGTGATTCTGAAGGTTGTATATGTCGAAGAGATTGAGAAAATTAGAATAAGTATGTTATAGACAATCTGTGATGCTATGAAGATCCAAGTGGTGAAAAGTGTTGTACGTTGAGTTTTAGGTGTCGCACACTAGAGGGTTTTCTTCGGAGCCAATCCAATATGTTGTTCAAATTTTTCAATGGCACATATCAATAATTGAGGAAGTTATGAAGTTCTGTGTTCCTACAATCACTCTGTTATTGTAGCAGGTGTTCTTGGAAGAAGAGGATGAAATTTTGGAAATTTCAGTTATTTCACATGTTCCTGTGATGTTCATGGATGAGTCTAGATCATGCTCTATCCTTGCTGTACGTCCGCATTGTTTGGTGTGATCGTGATCAAAGATTTTTCGATGTGTGCTCGAGTTTTCATATTCTTGGCTGACATAATGGTGGTAACCTATTGCAGATCCATGATGATTAATATTTTATTGTTTGGCATGTTCGAGAATGTTGATTTAGGTCCTCACTATCCTATGACCAACTTAGGTTGATGCACATCAATATTTTCTCATGTATTAAGGCCGATAGCTGTAATTTATTCTTTTTTCTTGGCCAATTAAGTTGTTGATGTAAATCTGTATAGCAGATATATAAGAGTGATTGTGTCTTCATTGTAAATGTATGCTTGGTGTATGTATGTGAAATATATGTGAAAATAAAGATCAAATCATTCAGGAGCAGAGAAGAGTGTGAAAGAGATTGAGCAGAGTGTGAAGGAGTTTGAATAGAGTGTGTAGAATTTTTTCTATGCCTACCCAAAAATGTCATCAAGATTTTGTAGATGCTAATTTCTCACTTCAACCTCATCAGATGGATTTTATTTGATTATCCTATGTAAGGAAGTGACCCTTCCATTGAGTAGTGAGCTCTAGGTAGTGTGCCTGAATGCATGTGCATTCCCTATTTATTTCTTTCATTATACTTCTAACAGGGTATAATCTTGTGGATTAACATCCACCATGTTTTTTCTGAAAACAGGGTTTCCACGTATACAAATCTTGGTGTTCACGTGTCTCTGATGTGTTGTTGATTTATACTTCCACTATTAATTATTAGATATGAGATTAAAGGTTGTTTAAATTCAAATAAGTATTAATTATGTGACAACTGATTCACCCCCCCTCTCAGTTGTCTAGTCTTGTTTGCCAACAATTGGTATCAGAGCGGGTTCCTTTGAAGGGAAAGATTAAAAACTTGAGGTGATCCAAGATGGCATCTAAGAAGGATAGTCCTAGATTTGATGGAGAAAACTAATCTCTGTGGAAAATTAGAATGGAATGTCATTTGAAGTGTATTGGTGAGCCTTTTTGGAAGATTACAAAGAATGCATATACTATTCCTCAGAATGGTCCCTCTACTGCTGATGAAATCAAAGAAGCTGAAACAAATACTAGGGCTATTGAAGCATTGTTGAGTGCCTTGATGGATTCTGAGATGAAAAATGTGATAGGTCTGAAGACTGCACATGGGATTTGGAAAAATTTGGAAACATTGTATGAAGGAGATGCACTAGTGAAAGTTGCTAAGCTACAGAGTCTAAAAGGCAAGTGGGAGGACATGAAGATGAGTAAAGATGATAAAATCCTCTTCTCTCGAAAGATAAATGAATTGGTGATGAGCATTAGATGTGCCAGTGGAGTCTTGGATGAAGAAGAGATTGTGGCTATAATACTTAGGTCTGTGCCTCCTTCGTACAAAACAAAAGCTCATGCTATTGATGAACTCAGGACAGTGACAAATGTGACGAGAGACATGCTGATTGGAAAAATTGTTGCCTTTGAGTTAAGTGAATTTGGTGAATCTACTCCTAAGACTGAATCTGCATTCAAGGCTACTATATCTGGGAAAACCAAGCATAGATATGATTCGAGAGAGAGTTCCAAAAAGACATTCAAGTATGAAGATGAGATGAAAGAAATTGAAGACGGAGAAAAAGAATTAGAAGAATTGGAAGCATTGATTGTGAAAAGAGAAGCCAAAGGTCATGGTAAGTACAAAGGAAATTTACCTATCAAATATTTTTCTTGTAGTAAAATAGGTCATTTTGCATCAAGGTGTCCTAAAAGAGTCTCTAAGTATAAACTTGATAAGACTAGATTTTTAAAAAATGCTATTATGCTGAAAAAAGTGTTACTGATGATGAATCTGATAAAGAAACTGGAAATGAAGATGAATGTGTATTCATTTCTATCAAAGAAAATGGTCAGCTGTCCACTGAATCTACTAGTAATGTGAATGTTGAGAAGGCTCTTGCAGCAAAAATTGAAGAAAAGGATGAGTGGGTAATTGATAGTGGATGCTCACATCATATGATTGGTTACAAAAGAAGTTTGTAAGCTTGGAAAACTATGATTGTGGTGCTGTAAGATTTGGAGACAACACTTTTGGTGTGATTTGTGGTAGGGGCACTATTTCTTTTGGTGGTAAGCATAATACTGATGATGTTCTTTATGTAGAAGGCTTAAAGCATAACTTGTTGAGTGTTGGATATATGGTAGACAAGGTTTACAATATTCAGTTCAAGGATGGTAAGTGTAAGATAAGGGGAAGTTCTAGAAATGTGATTGCTTTAGGTGAAAATACAATAGGGAATATTTTTCACTTGAGTGCTACTAGTGAAAGTTGTTTAATTTCCCAAGTTGATGTAAGATGGTTATGGAATAGGAGGTTGTGTCATTTGAACTTTGATAAAATTTTCAAAATAATCTCTTCTCAAGCAGTCAAAGATCTTCCTAAGTTAGTGAAGCCTACTAACACTGTGCAAGGAATGTTAGATGGGAAAGCAGACTAGAAATTCTTTCCAGAGAAAATAGTATAACTCTAATGGAGTACTGGACTTGGTACATACTGACCTATGTGGTCCATATAGAATCAGAAGTCTTCAAGGTGAAAGGTACTTTATGTTGCTTATTGATGATTACTCTAGAATGATATAGGTTGCTTTCTTAAGAGAAAAATATGAAGCATTAGAAAAATTCAAAAGCTTACAAGCTTTGGAAGAGAATGAGACATGCCAAAAGATCAAATGATTAAGGTCACATAGAAGTGGTGAATTCACTTCCTGGGAATTCAATTCTTTTTATGAAGAGCATGGAATCCAAAGACAACTATTTTCTCTTCGGATCCCTCAACAGAATGGAGTCGTTGAAAGAAAGAATATAACTGTTCTAGACACCACTAGAACCATGATACTGGAAGAAAATGTTCCTCATTTCTACTAGAGAGAAGCTATAAGCACTTCTGTGTATACTATTAACCGGGTAAATGTCAACAATAATTCTGGTAAGACCCCTTTTGAGCTATGGTTTGGTTATAAGCTTACTATCAAATATTTCAATTTTTTTGGAAGCAAATGCTACATCAAGAGAGATGATGATATATGCAAGTTTGATGCTAGAAGTGATTAAGGAATATTTCTAGGTTACTCTACTAAGAGCAAAGCTTACCGGTGCTTTAATAAAAGGTTGAAGAAAATGGTTGAAAGTGCAAATGTCAAAGTTGATGAAGATATTGATAGACCATCCAGATGTAGTGGATATGATTCAGATGATCATCATGATAGTACTAACAATGGAAATAATGTTCAGACACAAAATCAACTTCAAATTGTTCTGGTGAACCAAGGGAATCAAGAAGCATAAACCAACTGAAATGCAGAAGAAAGAACACAAGAACAAGAAGTTAGAGAAAGTCCTAAAGTCCCAAGGTATGTAAGGAAAAATCATTTTGACAATTAGATCATAGGAGATAAGAGAAAAGGTGTGCAAACTAGAAGAAGAATTTTAGAAGAGTATTGTCTAATTTCCAAAACTGAACCTAGCAATATCAATGAAGCATGCAGACATGAATATTGGATGGAAGCCATCAAATAAGAACTAATGCAGATAGGGAAAAATGATACATGGGATCTTGTTCCTAGACCTCATAAAAAAATGTGATTGGAACCAAATGGGTGTTTTAGAATAAGCTAAATAAACAAGGTGAAGTGGTCAGAAAAAAGAAAGACTTGTTTGCAAAGGGTACTCACAGATGGAAGGTATTGATTTTGAATTTTTTTTTGCCTCTGTTGCTAGAATTGAAGCTGTAAGATTATTTCTTTCTTATACTGCTTTCAATAATTACAAAGTCTATCAGATGGATGTAAATTCAACATCTCTAAATGGTGAGCTAGAAGAAGAAGTCTATGTTGAGCAACTAGATGGATTTCAATTGACTAACAAAGAAAATATGGTATGCCAATTCAAGAAATCTCTATATGGACTTAAACAAGCTCATAGAGTGTGGTATGCTAGATTGGATAAATAATTGTTGAAGCTTGGATTCAATAAAGGTATTGCTAACAACAATCTATATTTCAAGTTGGATCAAAATAAATAGTTGATCATTGAAGTCTCTATTGATAAAATTATTTTTTAAGGTGATGATGATTTGTGTATGAAGTTTGCTAATGAAATGAAAAGTGAGTTTGAAATGTCAATGATTGGAGAACTGAAATTATTTTTAGGATTACAAATCACTTAGTTAGAAGATGGAATCTTTATATCGCAATCCAACTATGTAAAAGAGTTACTGATAAAGTTTGACATGGAAGACTCAAAGCTTGTTGGTACACCTATAGTAACCGGATGAACCCTTACACAAAATGATGACTCTCCTAAAGAAAATCAAACAAGATAAAAGTAAATGATTGGTGGATTGCTCTATTTGACTCAAACCAGGCCAAATATAATAAATGCTGTATGCATGGTTGCTAGATATCAAGCTGATCCTAAAGAGTCTCATGTGACTGCTGTAAAAAGAATCTTTAGATACCTAAAAGGGAAAATTGACTTTGATCTTTGGTATCCTAAGGATGACGATCTTATCCTGAGCGCTTTTACTAATGCAGATTGGGCAGGAGATGCGGATTACAAGAAGAGTACAAGTGGTGGTGAATTCTTCTTGGGAAAGAATTTGGTATCTTGACTAAGCAATAAATAGAATTCCATTTCATTATCTACTATTGAGGTAGAATATATTGCTACTACAAACAATTGTACTCAAGTATTGTGGATGAAGCAGATGCTGTGAGATGTCAGAATTGAGTATGAAGAACCCATTGCCATATTCTATGACAACTCAAGTGCCGTAAACATTTCTAAGAATCCAGTGTTGCATTCAGAGACAAAGCATATATCCATCAAATATCACTTCTTGAGAGATAAATTAAGTGACAAAGAATTTAGAATGGAGTATATACCTACTAAGGAGACCTACCAAGGAGAAAATTGCAGACATCTTTACTAAACCATTTCCTAAGGATATTTTTGAGTACCTCAGAGGCAAGTTAGGGGTGATTTTTCCTCCTGATTAGAACTAGGTGATGCATATCTTTGCATGATTCTGTGAATTGATAGCCATATCTTATTCTGGATTGATGTTGTGGTGGCTGCTACTCAAGGGGAGTAGTCAAATGTGCTAAATATGTCATTCAGAGCATGTGTACCTTTGCCATTGATGTCAAAGGGGGAGAAGAAAAATGTGAAAAAATCTTGAAGTGAGGGGGAGAAGAGTCAAGAAAGGGAGAGAAGAACTATGAGAGGAGAACTGCAAATCAAAGGGAGAGAAGTATGTGAATAACCAGTTGTGTTGATGGTTTTATTTTTCACATCATGTGTTACCATCAATTCCAAAGGGGGAGATTGTTGGATGTTGTGGTTCTGTTGATGATATGTGGTTGTCATTGATGTCAATACTATTAGCATTGGTGATTCTGAAGGCTGTATATGTTGAGAAGATTGAGAAAATTAGAATAAATATGTTACAGGCAGTCTGTGATGCTATGAAGATCCAAGTGGTGAAAGGTGTTGTTCGTTGAGTTTCAGGTGTCGTGCACTAAAGGTTTTGTTGCCAAGCCTATCTAGTATGTTTTTCAAAATTTTCAATTATACGCATCAATAATTGAGGAAGCTATGAAGTTTTGTGTTCTTACAGTCACTCTGTTACTCTAGCAGGTGTTCTTGGAAGAAGGGGATGAAATTCTGGAAATTTTAGTTATTTCCCATGTTCCTGTGACATTCATGGATGAGTCTAGATCGTTCTTTATCCTTGTTGTACATCCACGTTGTTTGGTGTGATCGTGATCAAAGATTTTTCTGATATGTGCTCGAGTTTTCATGTTCTTGGCTGACATAATGGTGGTAACGTGTTGCAGATCGATGAGGATTAATATTTTATTGTTTGGCATGTTTGAGGATGTTTATTTAGGTCCTCACTATGTTGTGACTGAATTAGGCTGATGCACATCAAGATTTTCTTATGTATTAAGGCCGACAGTTGTAATTTATTCTTTATTCTTGGCCGATAGGTTTTTTGATGTAAATCCATATAGTGGATATATAAGAGTGATTGTCTCTTCATTGTAAATTTATGCTCAGTGTATGTACGCAAAATATATGTGCGAATAAAGATAAAATCATTCAAGAGTAGAGGAAAGTGTGAAAGAGATTGAGCAGAGTGTGAAGGAGTTTGAGCAGAGTGTGTAGAAGTATTTTTGTGCCTAATTGAAACTGTCATCAGGCTTTTGTAGAAGCTAATTTATCAGTTCAACCTCATCAGATGGATTCAATATGATTATCCTATGTAAGGCAATGAGCCTTCCCTTAAGTAGTGAGCTCTAGGAAGTGTGCCTAAATTCATGCACATTCCCTATTTATTTGTTTCATTATACTTCTAACAGAGAAAAATATTGTGGATTAACATCTACTGTGGTTTTTCCCCTAACAAGTTTTCCACGTATGCAAATATTGGTGTTCATGTGTCTCTGATGTGTTGTTGATTTATGCTTCTACTGTTAATTATCAGATCTGAGATTAAAGGTTGTTTAAAATCAAATAAGTCTTAATTCTGTGACAAATGATTCACCCTTCCTCTCAGTTGTCTATTATTGTTTGCCAACAATTGGTATCTGAGCGGGTTCCTCTGAAGGGAAATATTAACAACTTGAGGTGATCCGAGATGACATCTTACAAGAAGGATAGTCCTAGATTCGATGGAGCAAACTACTCTCTATGGAAAATTAGAATGGAATGTCGTTTGAAGTGTATTGGTGAGCCTTTTTGGAAGATTACAAAGAATGCATATACTATTCCTTAGAATGGTCCCTCTACTACTGATGAAATTAAAGAAGCCGAACCAAATACTAGGGAAATTGAAGCATTGCTTAGTGCCTTGACAGATTAAAAGAGGACAAATGTGATAGGTCAGAAGATTGCACATGAGATCTGGAAAAAAATGGAAACATTGTATGAAGGAGATGCAATAGTGAAAGTTGCTAAGCTATAAAGTCTAAAAGACAAGTGGGAGGACATGAAGATGAGTGAAGATTAGAACATACTCTCTTTCTCTCAAAAGATAAATGAACTAGTGATGAGCATTATATGTGCTAATGGAGTCTTGGATGAAGAGGATATTGTGGCTAAAATACTTAGATCTGTGCCTCCTTCCTACAAAACAAAAGCTCATGCTATTGATGAACTCAAGACAGTGACAAATGTGACAAGAGACATGTTGATTGGAAAACTTGCTACCTTTGAGTTAAGTGAATTTGGTGAATCTACTCCTAAGAGCGAATTTGCATTCAAGGCTACCATATCCAGGAAAAGCAAGCAAAGATACAATTCGGGAGAGAGTTCCAAAAAGACATTCAAGTATGAAGATGAGATGAAAGAGATTGATGATGAAGAAAAAGAATTAGAAGAAATGGAAGCATTGATTGTGAAAAGAGAAGACAAAGGTCATGGTAAGTACAATGGAAATTTACCTATCAAATGTTTTTCTTGTAGTAAAATAGGTCATGTTGCATCAAGGTGTCCTGAAAGAGTCTCTAAGTATAAACCTGATAAGACTAGATTTCAAAAGAAATTCCATTATGCTGAAGAAGGTGTTATTGATGATGAATCTAATAAAGAAATTGGAAATGAAGATGAATGGGTATTCATTGCTATCAAAGAAAATGATCAGGTTTCCACTGAATCTACTAGTAATGTGAATGTTGAGAAGGCTCTTACAACAAAAAATGAAGAAAAGGATGAGTGGGTAATTGACAATGGATGCTTACATCATATGACTGGTAAAAAAAGAAAGTTTGTAAGCTTGGAAATCTATGATGGTGGTGTTGTAAGATTTGGAGACAACACTTCTGGTGTGATTCATGGTAGAGGCACTATTTCTTTTGGTGGTAAGAATAATACTGATGATGTTCTTTATGTAGAAGGCTTAAAGAATAACTTGTTGAGTGTTGGACAAATGGTAGACAAGGGTTACAATCTTCAGTTCAAGGATGGTAAGTGCAGGATAAGGGGAAGTGCTTGAAATGTGATTTATTTAGGTACAAAGATAGGAGGTAATATTTTTCACTTGAGTACTGTTAGTGAAAGTTGTTTAATTGCTCAAGTTGATGTAAGCTGGTTATGGAATAAGAGGTTGTGTCATGTGAACTTTGATAACATTGTCAAAATAATCGCTTCTCAAGGAGTCATAGATCTTCCTAAGTTAGTGAAGCCTACTAACACTATGTGCAAGGAATGTTAGATGGGAAAGCAGACTACAAATTCTTTCCAGAGAAAATTGTTTAACTCTAATGGATACTAGACTTGGTACACACTAACCTATGTGGTCCATCCAGAATCATAAGTCTTCAAGGTGAAAGGTACTTTATGTTTCTTATTGATGATTACTCTAGAATGGTATGGGTTGCTTTCTTAAGAGAAAAAAATGAAGCATTAGAAAAATTCAAAAGCTTCAAAGCTATGGCAGAGAATGAGATAGGCCAAAAGATCAATTTCTTAAGGTCAGATAGAGGTGGTGAATTCACTTCCCGAGAATTCAATTATTTTTGTGAAGAGCATGGAATCCAAAGACAAAGTTATCTGCTCCCCAGAACCCTCAACATAATGGAGTCGTTGAAAGAAAGAAAATAACCATTCTAGGCACTGCTAGAACCATGATGCTAGAAGCAAATCTTCCTCATTTCTACTGGAGAGAAGTTGCAAGCATTGTTGTGTATACTATTAACTGGGTAAATGTCGACAGTAATTTTGGTAAGACCCCTTTTGAGCTATGGTTTGGTTATAAGCCTACTGTCAAATATTTCAAATTTTTTGGAAGAAAATGCTACATCAAGAGAGATGATGATATATGCAAGTTTGATGCTAGAAGTGATGAAGGAAGCTTTCTAGGTTACTCTACTAAGAGCAAAGCTTACCAGTGCTTTAATAAAAGGTTGAAGAAAATGGTTGAAAGTGCAAATGTCAAAGTTGATGAAGATACTGATAGACCATCCAAATGTAGTGGATATGATTCAAATGATCTTCATGATAGTACTAACAATGGAAATAATGTTCAGACACAAAATCAACTTCAAATTGTTCCAGTGAACCAAGGGAATCAAGAAGCAGAAACCAACTAAAATGTAGAAGAAAGAACACAAGAACAATAAGTTAGATAAAGTCCTAAAGTCCCAAGGTATGTAAGGCGAAATCATTCTGGCAGTCAGATCATAGGAGATAAGAGAAAAGGCGTGTAAAATAGAAGAAGAATTTTAGAGGAGTATTGCCTAATTTCCAAAATTGAACCTAGCAATATCAATGAAGCATGTAGAGATGAATATTGGATGGAAGCCATCAAATAAGAACTAATGCAAATAGGGAAAAATGATACATGGCATCTTGTTCCTAGACCTCATAAAAAAAATGTTATTGGAACCAAATGGGTGTTTCAGAATAAGTTGAATGAACAAGTTGAAGTGGTTAGAAACAAAGCAAGATTGGTTTGCAAAGGGTACTCACAGATGGAAGGTATTGATTTTGAAGAATTTTTTTCTGTTGTTGCTAGAATTGAAGCTGTAAGATTATTTCTTGCTTATGTTGCTTTCAAGAATTACGAAGTCTATTAGATGGATGTAAAGTCAAAATTTATAAATGGTGAGCTAGAAGAAGAAGTCTATGTTGAGAAATCAGATGGAATTGAGCTGAATGACAAAGTAGACACGGTATGCCGATTGAAGAGAGCTCTATATGGACTTAAGAAATCTCTTAGAGCATGGCATGCTAGATTGGATAAATACTTGTTGAAGCTTGGGTTCAATAAAGGTACTACTGACAACAATCTGTATTTCAAGTTGGATCAAAATAAAGAGTTGATCATTGAATTCTTTGTTGATGAAATTATTTTTGAAGGTGATGATGATTTGTGTATGATGTTTTCTGATGGAATGAAAAGTGTGTTTGAAATGTCAATGATTGGATAGCTGAAAATATTTTTATGATTACAAATCACTCAGTTAGAAGATGCAATCTTTATATCCCAATCCAAATATGTAAAAGAGTTACTGATTTTTTTTGGCATGAAAGACTCAAAGCCAGTTGGTACACCTATGGGAACTAGATGCAAAATTACATAGAATGATGTTTCTCCTAAAGAAAATCAAACAAGATATAGGTCAATGATTGGTGGATTACTCTATTTGACTCAAACCAGGCCTGATATAATGAATGTTGTATGCATGGTTGCTAGATATCAAGTTGATCCTAAAGAGTTGCATGTGACGGCTGTAAAATGAATCTTCACATACTTGAAAGGGGAAATTGACTTTGGTCTTAGATATCCTAAGGATGATGATCTTATCCCGAGAACTTTTACTGATGTAGATTGGGTAGGAGATGTGGATGAAAGGAAGGGTACTATTGGTGGTGCATTCTTCTTGGGAAATAAGTTGGTATCTTGGCTAAGAAAAAAGTAGAATTCCGTTTCATTATCTACTAATGAGGCAGACTATATTGCTACTGCAAACAACTGTACTCAAGTATTGTGGATGAAGAAAATGCTGAGAGATGTCAGAATTGAGTATGAAGAACCCATTGCCATATTCTATGACAACTCAAGTGCCATAAAAATTTCTAAGAATCCAGTGTTGCATTCAAAGACAAAGCATATATCCATCAAATATCACTTCTTGAGAGATAAATTAAGTGACAATGAATTTAGACTAGAGTATATACCTATCAAGGAGAAAATTGTAGACATCTTTACTAAACCGTTGCCTAAGGATACTTTTGAGTACCTAAGAGGAAAGTTAGGGGTGATTTCCCCTCCTGATCAGAACTAAGTGATGCAAGTCTTTGCATCAGTCCGTGAATTCATAGCCATATCTTATTCCAAATTGATGTTGTGGTGGCTTCTACTCAGGGGAAGTAGTCAGATGTGCTAAGTATGTGGTTCAAAGCATGTGTACCTTTTCCATTGATGTCAAAGGGGGAGAACAACAATTTGAAAAAATCTTGAAGTAAGGGGGAGAAGAGTCAAGAAAGGGAGACAAGAACTATGAGAGGAGAACTGCAGATCAAAGGGGGAGAAGTATGTGAACAACCAGTTGTGTTGATGGTATTATTTTTCACATCATGTGTTGCCATCTATGCCAAAGGGGGATATTGTTGGATGTTGTGGTTGTGTTGCTGATATGTGGTTGTCATTGATGTCAACACTATTAGCATTAGTGAGTTTGAAGGTTGTATATGTTAAGGAGATTGAGAAAATTAGAATAAATATGTTACACGTAGTCTGTGATGCTGTGAATTTCCAAGTGGTGAAAAGTATTGTACGTTGGGTTTTAGGTGTCACACACTAAAGGGTTTGTTTATGAGCCTATCTAGTATGTTGTCCAAAAGTTTCAATGGTATGCATCAAGAATTGAGGAAGTTTTTAAGTTTTGTGTTCCTACAGTCACTCTATTACTGTAATAGGTGTTCTTGGAAGAAGAGGATGAAATTTTGGCAATTTTAGTTATTACGCATGTTCCTGTGACGTTCGTGGATGAGTCTAGATTATGCTCTATCCTTGTTGTATGTCCACATTGTTTGGTGTGATCGTGATCGAAGATTTTTACAATGTGTGCTCGAGTTTTCATGTTCTTAACCGACATAATGGTGGTAACATGTTGTGGATCCATGAGGATTAATATTTTATTGTTTGGCATTTTTGAGGATGTTGATTTAGGTCCTCACTATGCCGTGATCGACTTAGGTTGATGCACATCAAGATTTTCTCATGTATTAAGGCCAGCAGTTATAATTTATTATTTATTCTTGGTCGACAGATTTGTTGATGTAAATCTGTATAGTAGATATATAAGAGTGATTGTCTCTTCATTGTAAATGTATGCTCAATGTATAAATGCAAAATATATGTGAGAATAAAGATCAAATCATTCAGGAACAAAGTAGAGTGTGAAAGCGATTGAGCAGAGTGTGAAGGAGTTTGAGCAGAGTGTAGAATTTTTACTGTGCCTAATTAGAACTGTCGTCAGGTTTTTGTAGAATCTAATTTATCAGTTCAACCTCATCAAATAGATTTAATCTGATTATCCTATGTAAGGCAGCACGAGCCTTCCCTTGAGTAGTGAGTGCTAGGTAGTGTGCCTGAATTCATGTGCATTCCCTATTTATTTCTTTCATTATACTTCTAACAGGGTATAATCTTATGGACTAACATCCACCGTGGTTTTTCCCCTAACAGGGTTTCCACATATAAAAATGTAGGTGTTCATGTGTCTCCGATGTGTTGTTGATTTATGATTCCACTTTTAATTATCAAATCTGAGATTAAAGGTTGTTTAAAGTCAAATAAGTCTTAATTATGTGACAATTGATTCATCCCCCCCTCTTAGTTGTCTATTCTTGTTTTCCAACATCATCATCATCCAAGTCATCTCCTATCTTGATTTCTTTAAAGACTATTTCATTCTTCTCCTTATCTCTTACAAATTTTCTCATCTCGAATGCAGTCAAGACACCAAATAGATGCTCCTTAGTAAATGTATTCAAATCATATTGTTTTTCAAGAGAAGATACTTTTTCATTGTAATTGTTTGGTAAGGTCATCAAGATCTTCTCAATTATATCTTCATCTAACATGGTGCTTCCTTGATTCTTGATTTCTATTGCTATAAGTTCAACTCTCTGATAATAGCTTGCAATGTCTTCTCCCTCTTCCATTCTCAAGTTCTCAATTTTTTTCTTAACAGTTAGTTTCCTTGAAAAATTTACTCTATCATTCCCTTCATAAATATATTTCAACTTTGTCCATACTTCATGAGCAGTAGGTAGAGAAATAAATTTTGTTCTTTCATTTTTAGATAAAGCACTGAAGATAGCTTGCCTTGCTTTTTCATTCTCTTCAAAGGCTGCAATCTCATTAGCAGAGGAAGGACCAACTGCTGGTATCACATACTTGGACTCTACAACTTTCCATGTATTGAAATTTAGTGAAATCAAATAACTTCTCATCTGATCTTTCTAGTCACTATAATCAGCTCCATCAAAAATATGAATCTACAACTTGTGCACCATCTGATCTACTTCAAGTGGTTAAGATTTTGACCGAGGAACCAATGCTCTGATACCAATTGTTGAAATGCACAAGACAACTGAGAGGGGGGGGGGGGTGAATTAGTTGTATCAAATCACTTTACTTGTAAACTTAATCTTTTCACCTTAACTTTAATCTGTTATTAAGTGTAAACATGAAATGTAAATAATAGAAAAAAAACACCAAAGACACCAAATTGACATGGAAGACCCAATGAGAGAAAAACCACGGTGAGGATTAACTCACAATATAGTAGTAATGCAATACTGAATACAAGGCCTCACTGCTAGAGGTCTCACTACCCAGATGCAAGGGCTTACTGCCTTTAAAGGACTCACTGTCTAGAAAGGAGGCTCACTGCCTACAAAAAAATAAAAAGAGATAAATGAAGATACACCACTAGGGTTCCAGACATTTGTAACCTAATCAGAATATTGTAGATGCCATCAACTCACTAGTTTCAAGAATCTAACACATTAAAGTACTATTGCCTCAATTCACTCTTCCACTCTTTTCTTTTCATACTTGTTCGCAAACTTGACTCACTTGCTCGATTCATGGATGATGTATGGATGGATGGATATAAAATCCACCACAACTTGATTTTATTTTATACCATCTTCAACCTTAGAAATATTCACCAAGGTCAGCTATACAATTTCAAATTACAAATTCAAACTAGGTCGGCTACTTAACATTCCCGTCGTGGATAAGAATAAGTGAGGACGAATTAAATATTTAATTTAGGAACCAAACAATATTTTGGATCAAGCAAAAAATTTCTCAAATCAATGCAAAAGCCTAATGTAACATGTAAACACCAGGTTGACCAAACCTAATGAAAACACCAATGATATTTGAAGTACACACATCTCCAACAAGATAATCACACATGGATCACTCAACATGCTTCACAAGTAATTTTACCATCTCTGAGAACATCTTAGGTACATCCGCAATGATTACAAAAAACTTCATTCTCAGAGAACATTTCATCAGTCCAACTAGACCAACCAACAAAAACATAGGAGCTCTGGAGCAAGTCTTCCAGAGTGCCAAATCACAAGCAAGTTTCTCAGAACACAAAAACCATAAAAAAGAGTCATCTCCTAGATTTGCAAGATCTGAAACCAAATATTAGAAGATTGTGGAGCCAAAAAATTTCTCCTAGTCCACAAACAGATAGTTTTGCCAAACCAGTTCACGCATCGGTGAACACACTTTCTACTCACCATCGACTTAGAAGCTAAAACTCGGTATATATGATCCATTAAAGCTTATGAGCATACTTTAAAATCTGCATAGGCATATGATCAACATAGAGAAAATGTGGAGCACATTCATAACACACTTCAACACTGCTTTCATCATTTCTTAAATTTTCTCAAAAGCACGTGGCAAAAACACAATTGCAACTTCATAAATATAGCTCCATGTACTCTAAGTAATTTTACGATATATCAAATATACAAATACCATCTGTACACAACATGAATTGTGTTGACATCAATGAAAACATTAATGACAAACAAATCCACACTTGCAATAGGGTCCTATTAAGAGAGAACCCATTCACCATTAAGGGCGATTGGGTCCTGGCCCAACTTACCAGGACCAAATTTTTCCCAATGAAATAATTTGATATTTAATTTATTCTTGTTGGGAGAGATTCTTGGGAGGTGTCAAAATTAAGGCCTAAAAGGGGGGTTAATAAATCCACTTAACCTTAAAGAATTAAGACCACCTATTTAAATGTGAAAGTGTCCTAAAACATTTTACAACACTTTAAAAAGGCATAAATTATGCATATTTTATTTAGAAAGGGGCCCATAAGGCTTGATTAAGCAAATAAGTCCTAGAAAAGTGTGAAAGTGTGTTACAACACTTTACAACACCCTTGCAAAGGAAAAATAAAGAATGATTTAGTTAAATAAAGGTCTTAAAATAGTGTGAATGTGTAGAATACATTACAAAACCACTCTAACACACCATTTGTCTAGTTTTAATGTCAGTTATCCAAGCTAGCAAGGAAAAATTCCACTTTTTCCATTACTACATTTTGCCTCCACTTTAGTGAGAGGATGATCCCATGTCAAACTCACACTAAAGTAGACATCCAAGACACATAAGTATGCAACAGTAAAAAAGATACATGATCATACCCTTTCAAAATCCAAGAAAAATAAAAAAAAAGGATCAAGCACAACTGATTCAACACAATGTGAGGCGGTGGCTGTTTGTCCATAACACATGTTGCTCACTCTAGGGCCATGAAACTTCATGTCATCTGCGGGGTGAGTTTGTCCCAAAATATGCATTCTCACTCTAGGGTAGGGGAACCTTAGTCTGTCCACTAGGTGAGTTATCCCAATGAGGTGGAAAATGAGAGAATCGAATTAGCCTCTCATACCATACCGAAGTCATCCTATTGAAAAATTCGATAAGGCACCACAATGAAAATTCTTTGTAAAATGATTTTGAATGTCATGTAAAATTTTTTCTAAAGGGGATTTTGCTGTGTTTGTGTAATGGTCTTCCTCTTAGGGAGCATTGTGCCTAATGTATTCAAGAGAGGACAAATCAAGGTGTTAGATTGCCCATGGGATGCCTCGTTCGCATCATGCCATGACAACGGATCGTTCACTCTTGGACGACATCAAACCCAATGAAATCACCAAGAAGAGGACACATCACAAGAAAAAAATATCATGCCATGAAATTTTCCAAAAGATGCCATCATTGTATGTCCCCACTTTAAAGTGTTTGCTACACCATCACTATGAGAAATTTTTGTAAAGTAGCCAAATTATTTTGGTTCTAAGATATGAGAGCTTTCCTTGAAAAACCCTATGCTAAGTCATATGTTTTCGAATCAATATACGTCATGAAGTAGGAAGGAAGGGTTGCCCCCTTAAAGACATAAGGGATCTATGGATTCAGGGTTAGTATGTCTGTGCTACAATGTTGTCATAGAGAATGAAACTGTCATCATTTCACAAATACACATAGAATTGGAAGAATGACACAAAGAGAGTGAAAACAAAGAAAAATATTTCATGTCAAAATGAAAGAAACATGAATTTATCGACACCTTGCATCATCTCCAAAATGAAAATACAAGATAAATGAAAAAAAGAGGGAGATAAAGCTTTTGGGTCAACATGGAAGAGACATAAATGTTTGAATGCCTTGTGTCATCCCCAAAAGGGAAACACAAGACAAATGAAAAACTATTACGACATAGAGAAGAATGAAGATACATATAGAATAATGCACAAAAGAGAGAGGAACATCAAATGAAACATCATAGGGGATCACATTACTCACATGCAATCAAAGAAAAAAAAGAAAAAAGAAAAAGACTAGCAAGGCACATGCGACTCAACCTAAAGTAGGTCATCTGCCTCCCAATCTCAGTTGATATAAATGCAAGGAAGACAACTAGCCAAATGGACACTGGAAAATTCAATACTAGGATAAGGCTATCAAATTATTTCCCCCACTTTGTGCAAGACAAGAATGAGCCAAGATAATTGAGGAAAATTAGCTCCTTACATTAGAGAAAATGATTTGCAGTAAGTGTAAAACATGTAATAGTGAGAATGTTTTAAGATTCTACAACTATTACATACAACTATTACATGGCAAGGAGAAAGAGGGGTGTATGTTATGCAATGAATTGATGGAAATCATTACATTCAAAGTGAAAGTTTCTCAATACTAATTTGAATGCATGAAAATCGTCCGTACTATGTCCAAGAGTTCTGTGGTATCGACAATGTGGAATATTTTCATCTTTAGGATGTAGGATGAGCCTTTCTTTCATTGGTGGTAATGTTATAAGTTCTTTGTAGTTCCCTTTCAATTTTAGGTGGAAGATAAAGGAATTTGAGTTTTTGTAGCTTGTAATGCCTCTTGTGCTTGCTAGATTCACCAACTTCTCTAGATGAAATTAGAGTAGGAGGTCTCGAGATGATCTTGTCTTTATTATCTTTATCCTTAGGAGGTATGGGTTGGTCTTTAGGAAGGATGAAATTTATATTAGGAGGGGGATCTAAGATAACCATACCATCACTATGAAGCCTTAAGCATTCTTTAGGAGGTCTTATGTTGTGAGGGGGATCTTGATATCCTAACCCTTTGGTTTCTTCAATTGGTGTTTGTTCTAGGACTTAATGAATGTTATGTTCACTTGTTGTATCACATCCTTGTTTGTATAAGATTGTGAGTCCATTTTCGATATGTCTCTTCAAGGTTGATTGATGTGTTGGTCACTTTGTTGACATAGGATGATTTAATATCTACTTGTTTAGAGGTAGTAGGTTCACCTATGGTAGGGAACTTAGGTTCAACTTGTGACTCAGTTTAAAGATTTAGAATGTCAAATATTTCAAGTTGTGTTGGTTGTTTCATTAAAGGATAAAAGGATGCATTGGACTCATGATTGTTAAGGAAATCATTTATGAATTCATTCATGCTGACATCATCTTCTCCAATGATGTCAATATCATGAGGAGGACATGATTTAGGAGTTGTGTGAGCATGTATAAGTCCAATTTAATTAGGGTCATTTCCAAAAACACAATATGAAACATCAACCAAAGGCAACAGGGATTTACACACATTACCTAAACAATTCTCCATTTTCAGAATTTTAGACCTAAACATTGTAATGTACTAATTAAACAATGCAATAAGCTGAAAATGAAATATTTTGATGCAATTTTTGTTTTTTACAACACAATAAAATGAAGCAATTTAAGCTAAATGAAATGAATTTGATGAAACAATAAATCTAGAAACTAAAACAACAAGATGAATGCACCAAACAAAAGCTAAAAATTGATATTTTAATGTCATGAAATTACAGATCTGTAGCTAATAGGGACTCATTTTCTAGTAAGGGAAAATGGGTCCTAGTTAAGGTCTTTCTGGGATCTTTCTGTGGATTTTAGACTGAGTTTTAATGTCTTTTCAGATGCTAGAAGCTTCAGGTTAGAATTGATCGGGGACTTATTCACCAGTAAGGGTGAATGGGTCCTGGTAAGGTCTTTTAAACTAAATTTTAATGGTTTTTAGGCTTTTAGATATATCTTTTAATTCTAGGTTGTAGACAGTGAAATGCAACTTTACATTTTTCAAAAAATGAATGCAAAAGTGCAATGGAAAGATGAAATGTATGACCTAGATTGAAATGCAATTTTTTTTAATTTTCAAATGCAATTGAATAAAATATAAATGAGATGTAAAATGACTATTTTTTTTTAATAATTTTTAGATTTAAGAAGTGTAAAACAATGCAAATCTAAACCCTATATGATATGCACAATTTAAATGCAAAAAAAGAAACCCTAGTTCAATGCAAATCTAAATGAAATGAATGCAAGATTTTAACTTGAAATGAAATGAAAGACTTCAAAATTCAAAAAAGTGCAATGTTGAATAAGTCAGGTTCACCAAAAATGAAATGGTGGAAAATTGGATCTATCCAAAAAATGAGATAGATCACTTGTTTTTCCAAGCCAATATCACTTCAATTATGTAAAACAAGATGCAAATAACAATAAAAAAATGACCCTAACTGTTATAGAAAATATGAGGAATGTTTTTAGAGTGTAAAAAGATATGTACCTATCCATAAAGTTGCTATTTTTGAGCTATGGAGGACTCATTTGCCTTCAGGGGCAAATGTGTAATTTTAGGGTTTCAAAAAATCTAATTTCAGGATCCTATACCTTGATGTCTGTACTCATGAAATATCTACATTATCAAGTTCTGGAAGGTGGTATTTAGTTCTATAGGGCTCTTTATGTGTTCTTGCACCTTGAATGACAACTTTTGCAACTTTGCAACATTTACAATTTTGATAATCTTTCTCTTCAACCTGAAAATCTGCAATCACACACTCAAGGACAACAAACTTGTTGATTTTTTAGTGAATGGAGGTTTTCCTCAATCAAACCCCTTGTGGGTAATTAAACCAAATTATGAAATGAGATAATGAAGCATGGACATGAAATGATGTAATTAGAACCTTGCCATGATGATATGATCTTTGAATTGCTGCAATAATGACTTGATATTTACCTTGTAATGCCTTGTAAATTCTTTAATTATTGATCACTTGAATGCTTTAATGAATCATAAAATTTCTAGATCTCGTTAGGAGAAACAATGTGAATTAACCCCTTATTTATACTAAATTAGGAGATTAACCCTGAAATTCAAAGAACCAAGGCCAACACTAGATCTGGAAAGAAAGACAATTGAATTCCTGTCAGAATGAAATTCAAAAAATAGGGTCTCATTAAGGGAGGACCCATTCACCACCAAAGGCGAATTGGTCCTGGATAAGTTTCCATGACCAAGCTTTGGGGAGTTGAAGGAAAGTTAAAAACCAATTCCAGATAGCCAGAAAAAGGGGGGTCCTATTAAGAGAGGACCCATTAGCCATCGAGGGTGAATGGGTCCTGTCTTAGCTTACTAGGACCAATTTTTTCCCAACGAAATAACTTGATATTTAATTTATACTTGTCGGGAGAGATCCTTAGGAGGTTTCCAAATTAAGGCCTAAAAGGGGGGTTAATAAATCCAATTAACCTTAATGAATTAGGACCACCTAGATAAATGTGATTGTTCCCTAAAACACTTTAAAACACTTAAAAAAGACACAAATTATGCATATTTTATTTAGAAAGGGGCCCATACGGCTTGATTAAGCAAATAAGTCCTAGAAAAGTGTGAAAGTGTGTTAAAACACTTCACAACACTCTTGCAAAGGATAAATTAAAGCATGATTTAGTTAAATAAAGGTCTTAAAACAATTTGAATGTGTAAGAGACATTACAACATCACTCCAAGATACCATCAATCTAGTTTTAATGTCAGTTATCCAAGCAAGCAAGAAAAAATGGCTACTTTTTCCGTTACTACAATCTAATTGACCTAGAATATGATTAAAATAGACATATTACCTAATTAAATAGGCAAGAGTGAGATACAAGATGCATTATTATGTTGCCATGAGTCTTGATCTAACATGTAAACCCTAAAACCCTAACTAAATACCTAGGCAATGATGAAGTGATTGAGATAAGTTCTAGATGATATTCTAGAAGGAATCTTATCTCCTAAATACATGGAAAGGTGAATGACCCCTTTATTAATTATTTTCCTACTAATGCGGTCTAAGAATTAATTAATTAAATAAAAGACCTAAGTTAAACTTATGCTAGTGTAATTATATAATTAATTACACCAACATGCCCCAGAAGTGCAACTTAGGGAGGAGATGAAAAATGTAATGATTATGGAATGATAATGATGGATTATGGGTATCAACTACATGATGGAAATTTTAGGTACCCATTTACAAATAAGATTGAAAATTCAACTAATCTCCCACAAACAAAGAAAAGGGGAAAACCCAGTGGGAAGAAAACCCCTCTCCAAAAAGGAGATGAAATGAAGATAAGTGAGGAAGGATGGAGGAATCCATGGTACCCACCAAGTACACCATCCGTCACATGGATACGATAAATTCAATAGCCCCACATAAGTAGAAAATAGAGATACTATATAGCCCCCCTAGAATATGTGATCACCTGCAAAAATGGTAAGTGCCTGAAGTCAAAACATGATCCAATGTCAACAAATGACTTGTCTCCCTTTTATAAGAAACAAAACCAAATAGAAATGCAAGGATGTTCCCATTCCAGATAGGAATTGAAGGAAGGTAGGATTAATATGGATGAAGATGATGTTTATGAAAAATTCTCATGTGTCTCCCTTCTTGATGAAGATGAAGATGACACAATCAAATTAGGTATATGCCCAAATAATGAAGAAGGTGACAAACCAAGACTATGCGAAAACTGATGTTGAACAAGATCCAAAGACTGCAATATACTAGTGCTTCCATTTAAGGAATATATGGAGACTAGAACTCCCCCCTAGAATGAAGTGTCCCCAAAACCACTAAAAGAAGTTTGAAGCAACAAAGGTCCAAACCACATGTCTCCCACTAGAAAGAAGCAAATCCAATGGTAGATATTGAAGAAAATCCAACTCCATAATGATATGAGAGGGAATAAGTCTCATATGTGAAATAGAGGAGGGATATCCCCTTAAGAGTTTCCTCCAAACCTATAGAAGTAGCCAAGTCTATAATCCATGAAACAAAGCCATCCTATGATACCAAGTCTAGAAAACTGAATGTGTCTTGATGAATAGAAATGATGGAGCCTCAATCAATGAATCTGAACAAGGAATCACTAAATGTGAAGGGATATCAATAGTATCTGATGGAGAAGAAGGAAAATCTGAAGAAACCTTGTCAACCTCTTTAGAAGATTCAAGAAATTCCAAGAAAACAACTCCCTACACAACAATATCATGGGGTACTAGATGAAGAGGAAAATGACATTCTGAAACATGATCATCGGGGAATGGAGTATTAGAATCTCCATATAGCTCCCAAATCTTAGTCCAAAGAATGTGAGGATAGTTACAATGATCAATAGTCTTCAAAACATCATCAACAACATGCATTGAAATAAACCTTAGAACATCATACCTTCGATAATTCCAATCAAATCTTTGGATACAATCATCAGGAAGAGGAACCCAACCATACAAATGTGGCAACAATTGAAGGGATTGAAGATAGTTGATGATGCAATCTCTCCATTGCTAATAGTTTCCCTTTCCCAACATGATCAATGAAGGATGATTTGAAAACCACATAACAAATTATGAAAAATCTCCAATAATACAAAGATTATTGACCTTCAACAGGAAATAAAAAATTTTGGAAATATGATATGCAACTGAAAAAATGCCTCCCAGATCAAAAAATTATTCTTCAATCTTCAGGATGTCCAAGGAATCAAGAAAATGCACCAAATTGTAAAAAACCAATAAAAGATACCTGAAGCTAAAACTGAGAGAAGTGACTAGACTGATGAAAAAATCTATGAAATATCTTCCGAATGCCACTGGAATCACTGAATTTCGATAATTTGATGAGAAGATATTGGCTTTTGAGTCCAAAATGGAGGGTTGAATTTAGTTGACTATAAATTTTTATAGCTACAAAATCCTGCAAAATAAAAATCACCATTATCGTTTGTAGATTTTTGATACTGTGGCATGAAGATATGGCCTTCACAAGGAAACTACCCTTTTGGAATTGGCATGCTAACCAGGTGCAAAAAATTAGCACCCGAGAGCTAAAAAAAATTAGCCCTTGGTTTGTGATATGATCACAGGCAATATAGTGACAAAAAAATGATTCATTGTCAGGAGGAGCGATGAATTGGTGGCATTAAGGCGGTGGCCAAAGGACACTGCTAAGACTGGCGGAGCCCACAGACATTGATGGAACCATAGGCTTAGGGAGAGGAGGCTGGCGGATGGAAGCCCAAAACCAACGCTGGTGGTGCATTGATGATGACCGATAGTTAGCAGCGGACGAATGATGGACAAGAATGACCGACAATGCGATCACATGTGACGTGGTCGGTGGAGGGCCCGACTGATGAAATGGCAGTACCTTCATTGCAATGAATGACACCGACAAATAATTTTCAACATACTTTGTATTTAGTGGATGTCGAAAAAAAAATTTTGATTTTTTATTATTGCCAAAGACAAATAAAAAATCAAAGAGAATATAATATGTTGATAAATATATTTAAATATAGTTTCTGCAAAAAACTTAATGGCGTCTGTGGAGAAAATAAAGCCAATGGAGAAACTATAGTCCATCGAAAATAATTAAACCCTATGAAATCCCGATTGCTAATTAAAATAGGAGGTCACCCCTGATTTTTTTTTTTCAAAACTATATGAAAAATAACCTAATTTTTGGAATAAAAAAACCCTACTGATCTAATTTGTTTTTCCATGGAGGACAACTGCAAGGAATGATTTGTTTTATAGTAGATTGTACGGATCGTACATTGAACTTGAAAACCCTAGAAAATACCTCTAATGGATCCTAGTGATATATCTTTGATTTTGAAGAATAAGAAAGCGATCTATAGGTTTTGAGGCCTTCTAAGCACAATGGTGAGGTTGATGAGAGCCTGATTTGCACCAAAAATCAGCTTGGTCCTTAGGTAGAGCCAACTAGCCTGCAAAGAAAAACCTTCAAGCCTGCAAAGAATCTCACTAGCCCAACTTCCTTGATCCTGGAATGAAATTTCAATTGCAAAGCTCTGATACCATGCTGAAATAATGGATGCACAATGTCCCTATGAAGCTACAGCTTTCAAGAGGACCTTTTCCAAGAAGAAATTCACCCACACAGAAAGTGTTGCAACTTGGGCATACAAATTGAGATTATTTGATTGATCTAGAATATGATTACAAATGTACATATGCCCTGATTAAATAGGCAAGAGTGAGATACATGATGCATTATGATGTTGCCATGTGTCTTGATCTAACAACATGTGACAAAAACCCTAACTAACTACCTAGGGAATGATGAAGTGATTGAGATAAGTTCTAGATGATTTTATAGGAGGAGTCTTATCTCCTAAATACATGGAAAAGGGGGTGACCCCATTATTAATGATTTTCCTAATAATGCAATCTAAGACTTAATTAATTAAATAAAAGACCTAAGTTAAAATTATGCTAGTGTAATTAAATAATTAACTACACCAACATTATAATCCTTAATCCACATCCTTCATTATCATCTTAACCCAACCCCCTTACCAACCTAATCCCTATAATTTCATACAATTGCACCTTTTGCAATTTCACATATATTCTTGTATCCACTTTAGTGTCCACTCCCTTAGAACCTATGTAGGATCATTTTAGCCCCTGCATCAACCTTTTTCCCCTCTTAGGATGCTTAGGATCCTTTTTTAGTAGCTACCCTTTGTGCATCAACTTTGCGTAAAACCTTGTGCTTTTTTGGTGCCTGTTATTTTGTAGCGTGATGTGTCTAGACACTAGCGTGCTGCATGGACGTCCACACACCCTACTAGCATCCTGTGACAATTCAACATTCAAATGACCATATTTTGGGTGCCTTTCCACTTGTTATCTCCTTTTGTCGATGGTAACGACCCACAACGCCTTCTAACGGCTTGAGAAGCTCTTTTCACTCCTCTTCTCTCTTTAAATGTTATCCTTTTAATTCATTTGGTCTTCTTGGTCTCTGTGTTGGGCTCTCACTTCTCTTTTTCTCTTGCTATCTTTCTTCACAAATCTCTTTCTTGTTACAACAACCTCAAGCGCTCTGAAGTTCTCACAACACTTTTTGCAACTCTCTTGGATCTCGTAGCTCTATCTCTCTCCTTGGCTTCCTCAAGCCTTGTAGGTGATATCTTTCTTACCTTGTATCTTTGAGAATCTTTGGATTTCTCATATCCCTTATCTATTTCATATTTATTTTGTGATATGAGTTATCCTCCTTGAGCGAGGATTTCTTTTATTAGTCTTGTGTTCATTTCATTTCTGCTTATTATTTCTCTCTATCTATCTAGCTATCCGTGGAGGTGGGAATATCAAAACATGTGGTTTGACTATGGAAAGCCCCTAAAAAGCCCCAAAATTTTTCTCTCTACCTTATGTGTGTAGGTTTTGAAGATATCTACTTGCTAGAGGCTTCATTTCTTGGATGTGTGTAAGCACTTTCTTCCTCTTCTTTTATTTTATCATCATTTAATATATATTACCTAGTTTATCTTATTTTATTTTGGCTTTATTATAATTCGTTACTTTACCACATTTTAGAGTTCTTATCAATCATAATAGTATTAGTTTCTATGTGTTTTCTATGATACTCTCGGTTTTTAGTCCATATGAGATTCCCGCGCACCTCTGGGACTACAACGTGTCACATTGCCATATGTATTTCACACTGTCTTCCTCGACTGAAAACTTGCTAGTCTATCCAGAAAATCATTGTGACTTATTCAATCTGATTTTGAAACTCTCACATTATTCCTTGAGGTAGTTTAGTGCAATTATCTCCTTGGGATTCTCTTGAGAGTAAAGGGACTCATGGGCAATGAATCCCCCTTCTCTACAATCCCATTTCAAAAAAATCCTAATATAATCCACCTACCCCTCATGCAAATCTAATCACCCATTATCCATAGATATTTATCTCAATTAAGTATCCAATCCCTAATCCTTAATAAAATTTCATCCTTTAAACATCAAAATTTGGTTAAGGACGTAATATCCTTTATACCCCATATCCCTTCATATAATAAAAATCCTTCACCTAAGGATTCTATTCTTAATCCACCGTCATCTATTTCAAATTTAGTATTTTAATATAAAATCAAGACCTTAATTTGATCCCATCCTTAATCAAAACTTTCTTAAGAATGTTAGTATATCTCAACTATAGTCATCAAATCCCATCATTTCTTGCTTAAGAACTTTTCCTATCTTAAGTAGAAACCAAATCTAATCATCTCTTACTTAAGAATATTACTCTATCTTAAGTATAGAGAATCATCCTTCATAAAATTAAATCATTTTAAGGTCTTGATATTTGATCTCCAAATCTGAAACATAGAAAAAGGGATTCTAGGTCCTAAATGCAAAGAATCTAGGATGCAAGGGGGGGATTTTTTCAAGTTACATTAAGATGTAGATCAACAAGGTGATTAGATTGATTTACAACCCTGAAGGTGAGCTAATAAGACCTAGATATACATAAAATTGAAGATGAGAATAGATTGGAAATGATTTGAAATGATGAACCTAATGATCTTATATGCCCTAATATTAAAAATGCAAGATTTCGACAATTAAAAAATTGAAATAGTTAACTTTCGACAGATCAGGAAAGAAAAGAGGACATTAAACCTACTTAGAAATATTTTTGTTGTTGTGCCTAAGGGCCTAAATGTTGCAAGTATGAGAATTTTTTTTCATTGATGTCAAAAAGTATGTGTTGTCATTAATGTATATTGAGATTGTTGCGAGAGTGTGAGGAGTTGATGCTTTGATTAGTTGCATTATGTTGTCATTAGTAAATCTATTGGTGTCAACCTTGAGTGTTTATTTAATAATGTTCTATGGATATGTGGTTGAGTTACTATGTTATAGTTGGTTTATTTGTGTTGTGGAAGTGTTGAATATGATGAGGATGTGTCTCTAGTGCTTGGTTTCCAAGTGTTGCTGAGAAAATTTGACAAAAAGAGGAAACATTGTGTTGTAGTGGTGTTTTGGGTGACAAAGTAGTGTTATGGTTTTTCTCCAAATTTTTTCTAGGTTGAAGATCTGCATGTGCAATTTAGATATGTTGATGAGAGGTGTTCATAGGTGTTGAATTCAAGATTTGGTATGCTAGATTGATGTACACAAGTTGTGTTCACTAGTGTATGAACTATGCATTGTAAATGTGTGTGAGAGAAATGTTTTTACTCCGTGTTTCTTCATAGTTATGTTTTAGGTCTTGTGAATATGAAGGAGTGTTGATGGTGTTGGTATCTTTGTTCATTCAAGGTAGTTTGAATTTTGGTGCTTTGGGAGTCAATTTCTCAAGCAACAGTGTATGACAAAGTTGTTTGAGTGTACTAGGTATGTACATTCTTTAGGTGAAAGTTGTTGAAAAGGAGTTTTAAGGAATATTATAGATCATGTTCAAGCATTTTTTGTGGTTCAAAAGTCATCCTTGGATTTGAGGAAGCATGTACTTACAAGTTTAATGCTTTTTTCTTGGGTAACAACTAACTTGGTGTCTACACTACTTACAAAGGGGCTTAGTTGTCTGTGAAAGCATGGAATGGAATGTAAGGATATATTTAGGTCCTAGCTAAGGAATTTTGTGGTTCACCTTCATTAGTTTCCATCATGAGAATGTTTTGGTGCCAACATAATTTTAATTTGCATGTTTGAGGTGCATATCCCAGCTTGGAGAAGGTTTCAAGGTTGAAGAAAGTATAAGTACGATTTGAGTTGTTGAGGGGTGTTAAGATAGATGTGGGTGATGCAAATGATGAAAAGTGCAGTTGTAGAGTGAAAAATCAAGTAATTCAATGCAAAATTTTATGTGCGAGTTTATTGGATGCAATGAGCAGAAGGTGGCTACAATTCTTCAATCAGATTGCAAAGGTGTTGATGTCATTGTGGTGGATTCTTTATTGCATTGAGATGATTTTCTCTGTGTAGCATTCCTTCTCTATCTTCCTTTCTATTATGGTAGTGAGTCCTTTAGTAGTGATCCCTATTGTATTCAGTGTTGATATTGTTGAAATTAAAAAGATAACTGAGATTGGGGGGTGAATCAGTTGTATCAAATCACTTTACTTCTAACCTTAATCAATTCCACTTTAATCCAGTCTGTTATTAAGTGTAAAAATGAAATGAAAATAACAAAAAGAAAACACTAGAGACACAAAATTTATGTGGAAAACCCAATGAGAGAAAAACCACGGTGAGGATTAGCTCACAATATAGTAATAAAACAATATTAGATACAAAGGCTCACTGCCAGAGGGCTCATTTCCTAGAGACAAAGGATCACTGACAATAAATGACTCACTATCCAAAAGGAGGATCACTTCCTACAAAAAAAGAGAAGAAAAATGAAGGTCCACCACAAAGGTTCCATACATTCACAACTTGATTAGAATATTGTAGACACCAATAGCTCATTGCTTTCAGGGATCTATCACATTAAAGTACTGCTGCCTCAATTCACTCTTGCACACTCTACTTTTCACACTTGATCACACACTTCACTTGGTTGCTTGATTTGTGGATGGATGGATGATCAATTCACAACAAATTTATTTTCTTTTATACCATCTTCAAATAAGGAAAAATTCTCCAAGGTGAGCTAGACATTCTTTAAAATATAAATTCAAATTAGGTGAGCTACTCAAAATTCCCATAGTGGATAAGAATGAGAGAGGACTAATTAAATATTTAATAGGTGTAATGCCCCGCCAAGTAACCTTACAAGAAGTTGCAATTAACATCATAAGCAAACCATTTTTTTTTTATAAAGTGCATTTAACATACACATTCACTTACTAATTAACAACAACCTCTAAGGCTACAAGGTTAGGATTACTTAAACCCACACATACATATTACATATAACCATAGCCTTATGAACTTTATGAAATAAACATCATACATCATAAGAATACCACATAACATAATAAAATAATCAACCAAGAAACAATCTCATAAAAATTATTTTAATCCAACAGATACATCACTCATTCCCAGAATGAGACAATAGTACAAAAGATTACAATTACAAAACTCCACCTCTTACAAAGAGGGATAAAATAACTTATACAAATTAAAATATTACAATGCAAGATAAAACAACGAGAACCACGAGCTGTCCATCTGGATGTCTCGCCACCAAGTACTGAAGATAGATGGGGACCCAACGGTTTTGGTGCATGTTCCACCCTACCAATGTGGTACCCGAAGGCCCACCCCCCATGCTAGGAGATAGTAACAAAGTAACTTGGACAAAGATTCTACTACCTCTAACCAAAGACAAACTCATACTGACTCATACTGTTATAACGAATCAAATGAATTAACAAGTACAACTCATCCACCATACAAGTACGAATCAAATACAATACAAGTACAATTCCAACATCACTGACATAGGTCACATTGCTTCCAGACATAAAGTAGATCAAGTATGTTCAAATAACCATACACATAAAATAATTAACAACAGTTGTCATAGATAGAGTGTCATCGCAAGGTTTGTCATGAGATCTCCTCTGGGCATTCTTCATAGGCTCCGGCACAAGTAATCCTGGTGGCCTCAACCGAATCCCGGCACTCATACTCACTCATGCGGAATCAACTACCTCTCGCAAGAGCAAGATAGTTGATCTTGCCATTCCAGGCCTTCTCACTCATCCCAAGTCTAAACAAGCCCTTGTGTCTATGAGTGAGGATTAAATTATCTTGATTAATGTGAAGTTAGTCCTAATCTTCTAAGTACATTATTTTAATTATCACTTGTTTAAATCACTCCTGAAGGTTATCCAGTTTACCTCTTTGGGCTCTGGCGCCTAACAGAAGCCACTCTTCTATTCGACAACACACACCCAAACAATCCACCAAGGGAAACACAAGTGCATACCAACTGGGCATCGTAATACACTCCAACACAAAGAGGATACAAATAATAGAAAACTCACTCCAAACATCTTGGAGGAAACAACACATAGTCCACTCCTTTCACAGGAGGTACAAAATATCTCACTCCAAACATCTTGGAGGCAACAACACAGTCCACTCCTTTCACAGGAGGTACAAAAAATCTCACTCCAAACATCTTGGAGGAAACAACACATAGTCCACTCCTTTCAGAAGAGGCAACAAGATGAAACCACATAATAAGGTCACTCCATATAAGGAGACACGGATCCCATAATCTGCTCCTAAACCAAGGAGGTGCAAACATTCTCGTTCGTGAAAATCAGGTAAAACTGAAAAGACGCCATGCACTACCCAAGGGAAAACAACTGAATGGCACAAAGATTCAACAACTCTTATCCTCTAAGTTCTTCTGGAAGACTTATAATTTAGGACTGATACTAAATCCCAAAACCAACAATTTCACTCGACGACATAGCAACAAACGCATTCAAGTCATCAATCAAATCTAATATTTGGATTCCTTAAATCCATACTCATTCAACAGGTAGTGTTGACAAAGTCAAAGACATGATAAGTAGATCATCTAAAATAATCATAACCCCTATTTTTCTTTTCATTATTGGAAATCTAAAACAATTAAACTTACTTCCCTTTACTGAATACAAAGAATTAAATCCTTTAAAATAAGCATGAGGAAGATACTACTTTTGGACATACTAAATCCATATCTCTTTCATAATCCAATCACAATGATTCAATTAATCTACATAGAAATTAATAAATAACATAATTGATTGCCTCATCAATAAAATAACTTCTTAATTTACTTTTAAATCGACACAAATCCATGCAAGTAAACTTTTTCCATTTCCTAACCAAATCTTACATCTCATTCCATTTTCTATTTAACACATTCAATCACTTTAATATAATAACATATTGTTTCTCTATCCATTTTCCATATACACTAATCAATCCAATTTTAAATCTCTATTCAATAATATATTGCATTCTTTAAATTAAATATTTAACTCTTTCAATTAAACTTTAACAAGCCATTTTAAAATAACAATAATTTCTCATATGTTTATAATTTTAATTCCACTAATCTAATATACAAATTTTATTTAAAATAATATAAATAAATATAATACTTTAGTATTATAAATTATAATATAAAATATTATTAAATAATATTTTAATATTATAATAACAATACATAAAATATTAATATTTATAAATATCAATTTATTATTATTTTATTTTCAAAGCAGCCATGGGAAAATAATTTAACAGCAGTCTCATGTTTCAAGCATAACTCAAAAAATACGATCTGGGTATTTACAATTTTTGGATAGGGGTAAGAAAATTTCAAAATGTAAAAACCCTTTAAATTTCCTGAAAACCCAGTTTGTAAAAGTGAAGTTATAGGCGACGCAATCAGACCATTTTACCATGAAAATATAACTATACTGTAGATTTTAAAATCCATTTTTTTGATAATAAACAGAAAGTTTCATTTTCTAAAAACATTCTAAATGCATTGTTCAATCTCTATGTTTGATTTCAATAACAACAAAATTGATTTCCCCAAATAATTTAAATTCAACTAAGGCTTTCACAATTTTCACTCAAGAATTTTCACAAGCAAAGGCTGTAACTTTGTTTAATTATTTTCTTCTAATATCAAATTTATTTTCTAAAACAGATTTAACAAACAATTATTTAATCATTACTATTTTAAAGAAAACAATTAAGAACAATAAAACACAAAGAAGAAAACCTGGTACAAGAAGCTACAGGAAGAGATGAATTTCTGATGCAAGCCTCCTCCAAAGATTTCCTAAATTTTCTTCAATCCTCCAATGAATCCAATCCAAAATCCAACAAATGCAAACAATCTTTCCTTCAATCAATCTTACAATCAAACTTTCTTCAAACCCTTGTGCAAATTTTCCAAAATTTCTTCCTTGCTGTAAAAATGTATTTTTTTTTTCCTTCTAAAAGATTTTTCTGCCCTAAAATTAAAACATGTATTCTTTATAAATAAAAAATACCTAATACAACCTTAATTCACATTACATGCAAATTAGATATTTCAATTTCAATTTCAATATTTACAACCCTAATTCACATTACATGCAAATTAAATATTTCAATTTCAATTTCAATTTCAAATTTCAATTTCACTTTCAATTTCAAATAATAAATTAATTTCCAAAGATGCAACTAATTTCCCAAATAAACATTTAATTACAATTTCTAATTTAATTCTCACACGTTGGAATTAAATTCCAAAATTAATTCTAATTCTTTTATTTCTTTTTATTCTCTTGCATCACGTTTAATTAATTAATTAAATTATTTAATAACTAAATTCAACCCCCTTGGATTAAATTTAATTAATTAAATAATTTAAATTTAATTAATTAAATAATTTAAATATAATTAATTAATTTAAATATAAACTTTTATCCACATTGCATTATTTAAATTAAATAACCATCAACATGATTTAAAATGCAATTATTCTAAATATCTATTTCCAAATCAAGAATGCTTCGAATTAAATAACATCAAAGCAAGACAGACAATGACTCGACACACATAACTGACGACACACTAAGGCTAGGGTGTAAACTTGACACATGTTACCTAGCTACTATCTCCCGTTCAACTTAACTGTTGGATCGACACGCTCAAACCCGTGAAACCAGGTGGAGTCGATGTCATGTACCTGCAATCCTGCAACCAAGTAAACAACATCATACAATATATCCAGCATATAATACACACCGTGAAGAAGAAATCACGGATTCGCAGGGCGCTCGCAAGTGAGTGATGCGAACTCGTCCTCTTCACCCATACACTCATTGAAACTGACACTTCCATCATAATCCAGTAATCTCATAATACATCTCATGTTAACTCTACAATATCATTAATCCATAATGCATGTGAAACAATAATCAGATAACTACATCCCACAATAATAGTTGTCGCTCAATAGTAGCGATCAAAACATCATAACAAAATGTATCCAGTATCAAAGTAATTGCAACCAACCATAGCATAAAGCAAACCAAACAAGAAGCGAAATGGAGGGGTATTACAATAGGGACCCAAACAACATCTTGGATCAATCACAGGCTTCCTTAATTCGATGCAAAAAATTAATGTAACGTGTAGAAACCAGGTCGACCAAACCTAACAAAAACACCAATAATCTTTGAAGAACGTGCATCTCCAAGAAGATGATCACACATGGATCACTCAACATGCTTCACCAAAAATTTTCCATCTCTGAGAATACTTCAGGTACATCCAGAAAAACTACAACAAACTTCATTCAAAAAGGATTCTTCAACATTGCAATCGGACCAACCAACAACACACAGGAGCTCTGAAGCAAGTCTTCCAGATTGCCAAATCACAAGAACGTTTGTCAGAACACAAAAACCATAAAAAAGAATCATTTCCTAGATCCACAAGATCTAAAACCACAAACCATAAGACCGCAGAGCCAAAAAATTTCTCCCAGTCCATAAACAAATATTTTTTCCAAACCAGTTCACATACTGGTGAACATATCTTTCACTCTCCATCAAACCGAAAGCTAAAACTTGGGATATATTTTCCATTGAATCTCAGGAACATAACTAAAAATCCACATAGGCATATGATCAACATATAAGAAATGTAGAGCACAATACTAGAGCACACTCAGAACAAACAATTCAACAATTCCTTCATTATTTCTCAAATTTTATCAAAAGAACTTGGCAAAAACACAACTAAAACTTTATAAATATAGCTCCATGTACTCTAAGCACTTCTATAGTATCTCAACTATACAAGTATTATCTACAATCAACCCAAACTGTATTAACATCAATGACAAGATTAATGACAATACCACCAAACACATCCATACTTGAGACAATCTCCCTCTTTGTCATTGATGGCAACACATGATGTGAAAAACCATCAAAGATAGAATAGCATACACAACCTCTAGAGATGATAACCTACACAAGCATAAAATTTTCACATGAATTTCTCTCCCCCTTTGACATCAATGGAAAAGGAAAATTTTCATAAAAAAGCTTGCCATATAAAGCTCTGTTCACTCCCCCTTAGGAGTGCACCCACATCACATATTACAATAATGCACTTCTCTACTCCCCCTTAGGAGTAGACCTTAATCATCAGTCCAAATCAAAGAGTCTGTGAATCCATTGGATTGATGCACCTCCATGTGCATTTAGTTCAAAGGAGGGCCAATAACCCATAACTTCCCCTTGAGATACTCAAAGGTATCCTTCAAAAGGGCCTTAGTGAATATGTCAGAAATTTGTTCTTTGCTAGGTACATATTAAAGTCTAACTTCATTCTTCAACACCTTCTCCCTCAAGAAGTGATACCTGATAGATATGTTATTTGTCCTAGAATGCATCACTGGATTCTTCAAAATGTTTATAGCACTTGTATTGTCACAAAATATAGAGATAGGTTCATCACTCACCACACCTATGTCCTTCAAGGTTTGCTTCATCCAAAGTACCTATGTACAATAGGATGCTACTACAATTGGATAAAGAAACTGAATCTTGTTTCTTACTAAACCATGAAACTAATATTCCTCCAAGGAAGAATGCACCGCCACTTGTACTCTTCTGGTCATCTACACAATCAACCCAATCTGCATCAGTGCAGACATTCAATGTGAAATCATTATCCTTCAAATAACATAGCCCATAATCTAAAGTTCCCTTAAGATATCTAAATATCCTCTTCACAACTGTAACATGTGATTCCTTAGGTTCTGCTTGAAATCTTGCAATTAAACATACTGCATGCATGACATTCGGTCTAGTAGCAGTAAGATAAAATAGTCCACAAATCATGGATCTGTACATGCTCTAATCAACTTTAGTAGATTCAACATCCTTACTTAGCTTACATCCGGTTACCATAGGGGTACAGACCAGTTTGGATTCATCCATTCCAAACTTCTTTAACAATTTCTTAACACACTTAGATTGTGAAATGAATATCCCTTTATTAGTTTGATTTACTTGAAGTCCAAGGAAGAAATTCAACTCACCAATCATAGACATTTCAAATCCTTTTTACATCTCTCCTGCAAATTTCTTACACTTTCCTTCGTTTCCACCAAATATAATGTCATCAACATATACCATAACTATCAACATTTTGTTTTTCTCAAATTTGAAGTAAATATTGCTATCTACAAACCCTTTGTTGAATCCTTGCTTTTTCAAGTATCTATCCAAACTTTCATACCAAACTCTAGGAGCCTATTTAGGTCCATATAGTGCCTTCTTTAACTTGCAAACCATGTCCGGTTTATCTGATACCTGAAAACCTTCCGATTGTTCCATATATACTTCTTCTTCTAGTTCTCCATTTAAAAATGCATATTTGACATCCATTTGATACACTTTGAAGTCCTTATGAGCTGAAAATGCCAAGAACATCCGAATGGCCCCCATTCTTGCTACTGGTGCAAAATTTTCTTCAAATCTATTCCTTCAACCCATGAATTTCCTTTACATTCAAGCCTTGATTTATTCCTTACCACTTCACCATCTTCATTTAGCTTATTCCTGAATACCCACTTTGAACCAATTACATTTTTGTTTGCAAGTCTAGGGACTAGTTCCCATGTTTCATTCTTCTCTATCTGTTGCAGTTCCTCTTTCATTTCTCTAACCCAACTTCCATCATTACATGCTTCAGTTATAGTCTTAGGCTCAATTTTAGAAAGTAAACACAATTTTACCTCAACCAATTTTCTTCTTGTCTTCACACCTTCACTCATGTCTCCAATTATCTATTCCTTTAGATGATTTCTCTATACATATTTGGGAGTCTTAGGTGTAGGTTCCATAATCTCCTCTTCATCACTTTTTTCTTTCTCTTCCTTTTCTTCTTCTTGTACTTTCCCACAAATAGGATCATTAGGTTCAACTTCATTTATTTCAACTGGTCTATACATAGCTTCATCAAATTTCACATTAGCACTTTCAATTATTTTCCTCAATCTTTTATTAAAGCATCTATATGCCTTGTTGTTTGAATATCCAAGAAAAATTCCTTCATCACATCTAGCATCAAACTTTCCAATATTTTCATCATCCTTTTTATGTAACATCTACTTCCAAATACTTTAAAGTATTTAATAGTAGGAGTTTTACTAGTCCATAACTCATAAGGAGTCTTAGTGCTGTTACCTCTAATATGAACTCTGTTAAGAATGTAAACAATAGTGTAGATTGCTTCTCTCCAATACACATCTGGAACATTTTATTCTTTCATCATAGTTCTGGAAGCCTCTTGAACACTCTGATTCTTTCTTTCCACAACTCCATTATGTTGAGGGGTTCAAGGAGTAGAATAATGTCTCTTTATGACATGTTCTTTAGAGAATAAGACCTTAAACATTTGATTTTCAGGTTTGCCTCATTTTCTACTCTTGCCTTGAATTCATTGAATCTATCAAGAGCTTGAGATTTCTATCTAAGAAAAGTAACCCATGTCATCCTAGAGTAATCATCAATCAAGAGCATAAAGTACCTATCACAATTAAGGTTTCTTGTTCTTGTGGGGCCATAGAGGTCTGTATAAATTAATTCCAACATTTCGAAAGATGATTATTCCTTTCCTTAAAAATTGCTTCTTATTTGTTTCCCCAACTGACAAATTTTGCAAATTGAATTTGAAGGCTTTGTGATTCTAGGAAGATCTCTGAAAACTTCCCTAGAACTGATCTTGATCAGATTGTCAAAATTCACATGTCCCATCCTCCAGTGCCAGAGCTAACTTTCATTAATTTGAGAAATAAAACACTGACCATCACTACCGTTAAGTTGATAGATATTTCCATGAGTTCTTCTTCTAGCTGCTACCATAGTTCCAAATCCTTTTCTGATCTCACAGGTGTTATCCTAAAACACAAGCTTAAAACCTTTTCTACACATTTGTCCAACACTTAAGAGATTATGCCTTAAAACCTTAACATGATAGACATCGTCAATACTATGTTTAACATCAAAACTAATTATTCCTTTACCAACAATATTAGCACCAAAATCATCTCCAAACATAAATATTCCTCCATCATATTTCTCAAGTTTAGTGAAATTACTCTTATCACCAGTCATGTGATTTGAACACCCACTGTCAATTACCCAAAAGTCTTCATCCTGTCTAGCATGAAAAGAAGTCACTAGAGTACCTTCTCTCTCATCCTTCTTGCTCTCTAGACCAGATTCGTTTGCACATCTTCCATGGTTAGCAGATACAACTTTATTTTCTAGGGCTAGAAATAAACATTCATATTTATACTCCTCAAAGTCAGATTCATCATCAGAAATTCCTGCATCTTCTTTGACATAATAAAACTTATTGAACTTCCTATCATTTTTATCTTTGTGATTATTGTTATTATCCTTGTTCTTCTTGTGTGTAGCTCTATTAGGACATCTTGATGCACAATGAAAAATATTTCCACAGCTGAAACACTTAAAGGGAAAATTACCTTTGTATTTACCAGTAGCTTTCTTCAATTTCTTTGTGAAGTTTGCTTCCAACTCTTCTAAATCATCATCATCGGAGTCATCTCCTATATTCATTGCTTTAAAGGTTGTTTTAGTCTTCTCCTTATCTATTGCAAATTTTATCATCTCGAATGCAGTGAAGATACCAAATAGGTGCTCCTTAGTAAATGTATTTGGATCATATGATTCTTCAATAGAAGAGAATTTGTCACTATAATTCTCCAGTAGGGTCATCAAGATATTCTCAATTATATCATCATCTGACATGGTACCACCTTGATTATTGATTACAATTGATATAAGTTCAACTTTCTGATAGTAGCTTGCAATATCTTCACCTTATTCCATTCTGATGTTCTCAAATTTTTGCTTAACAATTAGTTTCCTTGACAACTTTACTCTATCATTTCCTTCATAAATGTCTTTCAATTTTTCCCATACTTCATGAGCAGTGCCTAGAGAAATAAATTTTATCCTTTCAGTTTTAGATAAAGCGTTGAAGATAGCATACCTTGCCTTTTCATTCTCCTCATAATCCACAATCTCATCAGTAGAGGAAGGACCAATGGTTGGTGCCACATAATTTGTCTCCACAACTTTCCAGATCTTGAAACCAAGTGAAACCAAATAACCTCTCATCTATTTTTTCTAGTCACTGTAATCAACTCCATCAAAAATAGGGATTTGAAACTTGTCTAACATATGATCTACCTCAAGTGGTTAATATTTTCATTGAGGAACCAAAGCTTTGATACCAGTTATTGAAATGCACAAGACAACTGAGAAGGGGGGTGAATCAATTATATCAAATCACTTTACTTCTAACCTTAATCAATTCCACTTTAACCTAGTCTATTATTAAGTGTAAACATGAAATAAAAATAATAGAAAGAAAACACTAGAGACACCATATTTACATGGAAAACCCAATGAGGGGAAAACCACGGTGAGGATTAGCTCACAATATAATAATAATGCAATACTGGATACAAAGGCTCACTGCCAGAGGGCTTATTTCCCAGATACAAAGGCTCAATGCCAACAAAGGACTCACTGTCCAGAAGGAGGATCATTGCCTACAAAAAAGGAAAAGATAAATGAAGATCCACCACAAAGGTTCCACACATTCACAACTTGATTAGAAGATTGTAGACACCAATAGCTCACTATTTTAAGGGATCTATCACATTTACTGCTGCCTCAATTCGCTCTTGCACACTCTTCTTTTCACACTTTTTCAAAAACTTCACTTGCTTTCTTGATTCGTGGATGGATGGATGATAAATTCACAGCAAATTGATTTGATTTTATACCATCTTCAACCCTAGAAAAATTCTCCAAATTCGGATAAACATTCTTCAAAATATAAATTCAAATTAGGTCGGCTACTCAACATTCCCGCGATGGATAAGAATGAGAGAGAACCAATTACATATTTAATTGGGACCCAAAAAACATCTTGGATCAGTCACATGCTTCCTTAATTCGATGTAAAAACTTAATGTAACATGTAGACACCATGTCGGTCAAACCTAATGAAAAAATCAATGATATTTGAAGAACACACATCTCCAACAAGATGATCACAAATGGATCAATCAACATGCTTCACCAAATATTTTACCATCTCTGAGAATACTTTAGGTACATCTGCAACAATTACAACAAACTTCATTCACAAAATATTTCTTCAACAATCCAATCAAACCAAACAACAACACACAGGAGCTATGGAGTAGGTATTCTGGAGTGCCAAATCAGAAGCACGTTTCTCAGAAGATAGAAACCATAAAAAAATCATTTCCCAGATCCACAAGATCTGACACCAAAAACTAGAAGACTGCGGAGCCAAAACATTTCTCCCAGTCCACAAACAAATAGTTCTACCAAACCAGTTCACATTCCGGTGAACATATCTTTCACTCTCCATCGAACCAAAAGCTAAAACTCAAGATATATTTTCCATTGAAGCTTATGAACATAACTAAAAATCTGCACAGACATAGGATCAACACATAATAAATTTAGAGCATAATACCAGAGAACACTCAGAACACACACTTCAACACTACCTTCATTATTTCTCAAATTTTCTCAAAAGTACTTGGCAAAAGCACAACTACAACTTTATAAATATAGCTCCATGTAATATAAAGACTTCTATAGTATCTCAACTATACAAGTACCATCTACAATCAACTTGAACTATGTTGACATCAATGACAACATTAATGACATGACCACAAAACACATCCATACTTGCAATAGATATTACTTATATTATGAGCTAATCCTCACCATGGTTTTTCCCTTCTTGAGTTTTTTCACGTAAATATGGTATTCTCTTGTGCATGGTGTTGAGTTGTTTCATTTTTTTTTCTTTACTTTTCATGCTAATTCATCATAGCATATTTAAGGGTTTAATGAATGAATGTGGATTTGAATGTTATTGAGGGTTCTAAAGTTTTAAGGTACAATTGATTTAACCCCCTCTCATTTTTCTTGTGTATTCAACACTATATGCCCAATGGTGTCTGGATCTTTGTAGGGGTTCCTTAAACTTTATTTTTGGGTCCTTTGGTGTTGGATCCAATATTTTGTTTCTCATTTTCAAAATCTTTGGAATGCCATCAAATAAATTTGTAAGTGAGTTTTTGTGGCTTGATAAGGTTTATGACAACAATAAAAACAATGTAAAATAGATCTTCAAGTTCCCTTCAATATTCTTCACACCTATAACCTGTACATTCAAAGAGAGGGAAAATGTTGTGCCATATAGGGGCTTGCCTCATTCAAACCTCGAGTAATTTTTCCCACTTAAACAATAGAAAATATCAATGGATAAATAATAATAGAAAGGAAGGAATGATGAAATCATAATGTGCTACAACTCATGACCCTTTAATAGCTACCTTGAAGGATTGAAGTCATACACATCTCTTCAAGGATTTGGATCTTGCTTGCTTGAATTATTGAATGTTTTTAAGACCTAAAAAAAGATGTTATCCTTCACAAAATAATGACAACATGATGACATTAACTCACATACACTTTGACATGATGCTTGGAACTTGAATTGTTGCAATAAAGCGCTGAAATTATTCTCTTGAATTTCTATTGATGTTCACCTCTTTCTCAATTATTTTAATTATATTTTAAATGATGGAATGACTAGGTATTTATATGCATTTATCCTAATTTAAAAAAAATTAGATTATGAAAGCCAACACTTGAAATTTAAAATTTGAAGTTAAAATGCTGCCAACATATTAAAAAATGGGTCCTAGCTAAGAAGGGGGACCCATACACCCAAGGGTTTATGGGTCTTGGCCCTAATTTATAGGACATTTATTGTCGGGGACAACATGTGAACTGAATGCATTTATTCAATTCTTGCAATTTATTAAAAAGTGGTACAAATGGGATCCAAAATACATAATTTTAGGATATATGTGTTCAATTAAGCTCAATAATTTAGGGAGGCCAAAAAATAATGTGAAATTGTCATGGGTGACAATTTTATATGCTACATTTATCCCCAACTTTAGTGGGATTATGAACTTACACTCAGAATCACACTAAAGTAGAAGAATATATATGAAGAGAGATCTGATTTTCCAAATATTGAAGGTATAGGATGGAAAAGGATCTAGAGGGAGATCTCTCAAGCCCCCAAGATCCAAGATCCCATGGAAAACAGATATAAGCACAAAGGAAAACTCACACATGTATGATATCCAACAATACATTATACACAAACATACATGTCATAAAACATGAAGAATAGACGATGAAAACACATGGGATAATGAAACATAAAGATGATAAAAAAACAAAAACAAAAACGATGTAGACATGAAGAAGACACATGAAAATAAATAACAAAAAACACAAGGTTAGTACTAAAGGATTCAATTCAGTAAGGTAAAGAGAATACAATATTATATAATCTCAAATACCAAACATTATCCATCAAATAAATGAATGCTCCCATGAGGAATGAAGTCATACAAATCACTCGCCACATGGATCCACTGGAAAACAAGCTGTATTATGCTAGGTGGCCATGTTAAGGGTTTTCATGACTCACACCATAGCAAAGTATGATATTTTCTAGGTGATCCATAAAATGGAAGGCACACGGGCTAGTGAGGATTTCTTTCCACTAGGTGAGCCCTCAAGACAAGGATGAGAAACACACTAGGTCTAGTGAGGACTGATTTTCTCTAGGTCTGTATGCATAAACAACCATACAAAGAGTTATACTCCTCGATAAACTTGATAAGGTGCCATGCTATGCCAACACAACACTAGGTTCAACGCTTTTGAACAGAGTGAAGCAAAAATTCCAAACTCACCTCAAGGGGTGCAAATAAAAATTCACCTCAAGGGGTGCATAAACAAGATCAGGATAAGGTCAAAAACAAAAATGACAATCAAATGGTCTTTGCTTAATAAATGGAAGGTTACTCCTTATGGAACATCACACATGACATCACCAAAGAGAGGACTAGTTAAGGAATAGAAAATCATACCTCAGGGAACATTAGTCATAGCATTACCACCAAGGAGAACATCATATTCCAAGAAAGGTCACATTCTAATGGGACATCAAGCCTAATATCACCACAAAGGAGACACATCACATGGATTAAGAAGGTCACACTTTGGTTGAAAAGATCACACTTCTTAGGAGATGTATGCTATCATTACTAAGAAGGGACCATTTCTTATGCAAACAAGTGGGGGACTATGTGCCCCCCCTTAAAATGTTAGTGTAGTTGCTACAATAAAATTTTAAGGAGATATAAAGGGATCCCAAGAAGGAACACACCTAGAACAAGGATACCTAACCCTTGCCGCCAAGTGTAAGGAAAAAAGGTGAGCCAAAATAGACTTTGATATGCCGCTCCTTGCAAAATAAAATATGATTTCATAAAACCAAGTTTATACCCCTATGCATGGTAGTGAATATGTTATGAAACTAAAACTACCACATGACAAGGAGAAGCAACCAATTCTATTTATCATGATTAAAAGAAGGTATTTTTGATGTTTTTTAAGGACAATAACCAAGATATCTTGTTGTTTCTTGCATATTGGGTTCTATAGGGACACAAATACCTTGTTCTCTGACACCACATCCTTTTCTGTCATAGTGACATTGTTTCAAAATTTGATATCTTCGTTAATAAATAAATTTCATTTATTTCAAAGAGGGTGGATTTTCATGATTATTCACATAAGATATGGATGTATAATTTGTGTTTTCCTCTTCTTTTCTAAAATTCTTAGACAAATTTTTTTAATGACTCAATGATAGATTATGTTGATATCATGGCAACTTCTTTCTCTTTGATTTTGGTTGTATAATATTGTATTTTCCATTGAATGTAAGTGTAGAGTCTAATGAACCCCAATCACCATCTAAAAAATTTTTCATCGATGAAAGACATCCATTTTTATCCTTTCTTTGTAAAGATTCTACTTTTGAGGTTGGTATAAATGTTGACAAAGGAATTTTCATTTCCTTCTTAGTTTTTAAACATTTTTCAGATTTTGGATCAACTTTTATTGTGTAAACGTTGTTGTTGTAAGTTTATTTCATTAGAAAATGCAACATTGAAGGAACTCCATTCATTTCATGAATCCATGGTCTACCTAAGAGAATATTATATGAAAGATCTTGGGGCACGAAATAGATAGGATTTTGTAAGGTAACCTTACCAAACTTAACAGGTAATGTTATCACACCAAGCAGTTATTTTCCCACATTGTCAAAACTAGGAATAGATAAATCAATTGGTTGAATTTTAGTCTTATATGCTCCAACTCTATCCAAAAGGTTTACACTAAAAAAAAAAATCCTTGAACCATTGTCAACAAGGGTATGCCTAATCCCAACCTTGTTAATAACAACCAATATCATCAAAGGATTATTTTGTTTTTGTATTTATAAAGGAGGTAATTCACTTTGATGAAAGACGATGTCCATACTAGGTAAAGTCATATTCACAATAAAAGCTTCCACCTCATTTGGTTATGTACTAGGAGGGACAACAAATTTTTGCAAGAAATTTTGAAGCATGTCATGGTAAGTAGGTGATGTTTGAATGAGATCCCACAAGGATATCTTAGCAAGAGTGTTACAAATTTTTTCAAAAATATTATATTCTTTACCACTATGATACTAGATATTAGGTGTAGGTGGAAGGTATGGTTGAGGTTATGGAATGGATGTTGGAGATTTTATTGGTTGTTTATTATTTCTAGTGTTATACATGTGAGCTAAAGTATGATAAGCTGGTTGTTGCGACACATGATTACTAGTAAGTGTTTTTGTAAAGCTTAAGATATATCCATGAGGTTTAGGATGTCCTATAATGAGAGGTGACTTAGGAGTTGACTGTTGTCATATAAAACTACACCCTACTGAACAAGAGTTCAGTGTGCTAATGACAAAATGGAAACAACCTCAAGGTGTAGGATCTTGCACAAATGAGGTTAAGTCTCCAGATATGGCTGAATTCCTCTTCTAATCTAAGTAAAAATGTGTTGGTCTAACGCAACACATGAAAACCCTATCACTATTATACTCTAACAACTCACAAGGAAAAGAGTTAGAAGGAGACATGAAATGTAAAAGAAGATAATTCACCAAGATATATTTTTTTTATTCTTTGCTTCAGATTGCACAATACATTAACAAATTAACTAAAACACAAGTTCATACATGAAGGTAAGAATTTTTACAAAAACATGCAAGAAATAGCTATGCCAATAGCTAGATTTAATTAATATAAGGAATAAAGCTAGAATTTACAATGGTAGAATGTAGAGATACAATATCTACAAAATTAAAATATGAGAGGATCCCAAAAGAACCCCTAAACACAATACAAGTGTTTCTTTTATAGATCAAGCATAACTTAGATGAAAACACCCAAACCCTAACCTGACTAGGGTTAGCAGTTAAAATATTTGATCAAGGAAGATTTCAACATAAAAATTATGCTAGAAAGAGAGCCTAGAGAAACCGAGACCTTCATTCCATACCCCTACCATAAATACTTTCTTGAAAGTGCATCCAAATCCCCACCATAAAATTAGGGATATGGGCATGGATCCATCAGAAGGGACAAAATGACAATAATAAATGAGTATGGGAACCAAAAAATCCACTTGTAGAAGTTAGAGAATTCCCACATCATTGTAGTCATCAATACAATGTTGGAGGAGTGCAAAAAATGATCTAGAGCCATTTAGATTTGATTTGGTTGTTGAAAATGTAGTTGCACCATTACTCCAACTCCTCCCACCAACAACTCATGCTTAGCTATTGGAGTTTGAAAATAGGCCATTCGATCATGGATGGATGCCTGAGATCAGAAACCTAATAGAATTTTAAAAAGTGACCATTTGATCATTATAAGATGCATGATCAACAACCATCACAAGCTCCCTTCACATCACGTCTCCCTTTTGAAGCCGCTCCCTTGAAACTATGATGAATTATATCCCCACAATGAAATAAAATGATGCCACATCACCCTTATATCTCTCCCTCACAACCATCACACATCACAATTTAGCTATGTGCTTCTATGAATTAAAAATGTGATGCCTTGAGACCTCATGATAGCCCATTCCACTAATACCCGTGAGGGAATATTTCATCAACATATAGCCTTCTCCTTGGTTTTTATCACACATCACATTTCTTTATACAAATTCCTTATTTAAAATTGTGATACTCTAAAACCTTGTGATGAACTAGGATTAGAACACATGTAACAATTTAGAACGTTCAATGCATATCACACTTTCCTTCATTCTTCTTCAATCCATACTTGTGATGTATTTAGGTAATGCGATGCAATAGGATGGTGACACGTACTATTCTCTAAAAGGAAAAGTCCAAGACCCACCATCACATATCACTTTCATGAACATGTGTCATCCTCTTGCATTCCCATAGGAAATTGATGACATCACCCTCTGAGTAGTACGGGTGCACGAGAACTGCCTAATCATTAATCACTGATCTCAACCATTGATATTTGTGGGAAAATATTTTTCATCAATATTTAGGAAATAATACTCTTTGATACTCCATAGAATTGGTATTTTCCTAGGTTGAGGGGCTGGTCAACATGATGATTTCAAAGCTTTAAGTCATAACTTAAGCAAACTTCAACTATCGGTAGCTAGTCAATGATAAATATAAGCTCTGTTCAGTTCCATGACCTAGGTAATGAATAGGTTTATGGGAAAAATAAAATTTTTAGTAACCTTGTCAGAAGTTGATAGGGGTTTTGAAACCAATATGAAGCACCAAAAACCCTTTATCTTTATCACTTTTATCATCATTGAGTGGAGAAAGAGAAAGTTTAGACAACTTTTTCAGAGATTGACACAAGTTTCCCAACTTGAGAAAAAATCTGAAATGACTCAACTTTACTTAGACAAGGCTTCGAAGGTTAAGAAAACATTTATAGACATTGACACACTTTAGAACTTGCAAAGATAAAACCTGTGTGATACGTCAGGAGTAGGAAAGGTTGTGAAAACCTAGGTGGCAACCAAAAAAGTTTTGAGTACTGACCAAAATATTGACAACTTCAAGACTTAGCCAAAATTGTGAAGGAAGGAATGAAAGTGAAAAGGAAGAAATGCAAAAGATGAAATTCCAATGTACAAAAGCAAAAAGTGAGATTTTGGGGGTCAAAAATTTAGAGGAAGGCTTACGCCTTGCTTGAAAAGATGGAAAGTGGTAAGAGGGAAAATTGAACCCCAAATTTTGACAAACCAAGAATTGGACAAATCTTGAAATGCCTTTGATTGGGATTCAAAGGTTGAATGGTAGGCTTATGTATTACCAGAATTGAAAGGTGGAAAGCGATAAGATGGAAGCTTGATCCTAAAATTTTGACAAGTCAAGACTTAGACAAATCTTGAAAATCATCGTTGGGACTTTGGTGATAGGGGGAAAGGCTTAAGGCTCACCAAAGGGAAGCGACAAGGGTTAAAGGGTAAGGTTGATGGCCGAAACCTGAAACACTTAACACAAAATGGAAGGTGAAGAAGGAGTGGGAGCGATGAAGAAGGTATATGAGGAAGAAAAAAACCGACATCCTAGAGGTCCAAAAACATAACACAACCAATTTTGGGGTTTTCCAAGGGACACTTATACAAGGTGACCCATGTAGGATCTCTCATATCGGCTATCAATGATGGGTCATCAAAGGGTGGCATGAAATGTCAATATTTATGGAAATTTCTATGGGATGATTACCTGCTAATCATTGAATCTAGGGGCCTTATTAGTCCATTGGACACATAGTCATGAAGGGGATTTATGAAACTAGGCCTCCCAAGGGAAAAAAAACATATGCAGGTTTGCACTTGAAGAAAAGTAAGGAAACTAGAACATACATTCCCTTAAGGAGAATGCAAGGTGTGCAAAAATAAGTCATGGAAAGAATATGTTTACAATATGTACATGAAACTCAAAACTCATCAAAAATAAGGTTTGAGATGAATCCCATTGATTGAGATTGGAAGAACCTCACCATCCAACTTGAAAGATGGAATGCATTGGCCTCCCCGCAATTAGTGATGACATATGGACCACTCCAAATGACATCAAATTTGGGATGTCTTCCAACTTTGGCTCTATTTGCATCCCATTTAAGCACTAGATATCCCTCCTAGAACATCCTATGGATTTATCTTTTGTCAAATCTTCTTTTGACCTGTGCTTGAAGGGTGTCTATGACTTTCATAGATTTGTTTCCTTTCTCCTCCATTTCTAAGAGCTCATCCAACCTTACTATCATAGCATCATTTTATTCTAACTCCAGCTGATGTACCAGCTCAAGGGAAGGTATTTCCAATGATAATGGTAACCTTTCCCCCCTTCCATAAACTAGCATGAAAGGAGAACTACCAATTTCTCTTTTAGGAGTAATTCTATTAGCCCAAAGGGCTGTCTTTAGTTTTCTATGCAAAAATTTGATTATCCTCAATGGTCCTCTTAAAATCCTGATGAGATTCTTATTTGAAGAATCATCTAGGTCACTACCATGAGGGTAATAATTATATGAGGTCTTCAAGTAAATTCCATGCATAATTTCCCAATCAAGGATCTAAGCACTAGTAAAATCCTTGGAATTATCTAAAATGATGGTGGAAGGAGTGCTAAAACTTGTAAAAATTCCATCAAGGGATTTCAAAATTCAAGCATTAGTGGTATCCTTCAAGGCAATTTCCTCTATCCACCTAGTAAACTAGTTTGTTTCTGTCAAAATATATTTAGGACCAACACTTGATGGTGAATTTATCATGCTGATAAAATCCAAACCCCACTGTGTAAGTGGCTGATCAACTTGAAAGGGATGAAGAGGAAGGGAAACCAACCTTTTCTTTCGAGAAAATAAAGCACACTTATTACAAATTTTCACCTATCTATAAGAATAATTGAACAAGGTTGGCCAAAAATAGATAGCCCTCATGATCTTTGCAGTTGTAGCCCTTGCAAACGAATGACCACCTAGAGAGCCATCGTGGAATTACTCCAACATTCTACTAACTTGATCTACCTCTATGAATATTAATAGGAACCCATTGAAATCATTTCTAAAGAGTATTCCATCCACTGTGACATATGGAATGGACTATAATTTGAAATGTCTTCTTTCGTTGTTATCCAGACTTAGAGGATATCTAACTTCCTACAAAAACGTAGTCATATCATTTACACAACTTCTATGGGTAGTAATGTTGGGTGCTTGTCGTTCTTATAACATAAGGGAAACCTCTATAGGAGTCTCAAGTTTTGAGACAAGTTGTTCACACAACCCTTTGCCTCTCACTAGCTTGGTTATTTTAATGTCAACATCATATTCCTTCACCTTGGAGATCCATCCAACCCTTTTTTCATTGATATCTCTACTCAATAGGACTCTTTAATGCTGACATGGGGTTCCATTAACTATATCCTATTCTTATACAACATGTGTCTAAATTATTTCACTTCCCTAATAGTATAAAAAGCCTACTTTTCAACATAGTTGTACTTGACCTCATAATCTTTAATCCCTTCAATAAAGAAAGAAATAGGCTACTCTAGATTTTCTTTATTTAGTTGGATTAGGACAGATGATATACTTACTTCACCTCCAAAGGTATAAATAATTAAATTCATTCATAATTAGGATTGACAAGGGTAGGAGCATGAGCAATTTATTGTTTGATAGCCTCAAAATCTATCTTTACCTTCCTCGGTCCATTTGAAGACCATATTTTTCTTAAACATAGAGGTAAGAGGCTTTACCAAAGTAGAAATATTTGGAATGAACCTCCTACAAAGTTAATTTTTCCCAAGAAAATCTGTAATCCTATCTTGTGACTGAGAAGTGGGATGGAAAAAATAGATTTTACTCTTGCAGGATCAATGACCAAGCTATCCTTTGAAATAATGTGTTAATGTAATTTTTCTTGATCAATGGAAAATACACATTTATTTGGATTTAGGGAATACCATATTCCTTGCATTTCTGAAATACCCACTCAAGGTGACTAAAATGGTCTCTTTCATGTTTTGAAAAAAAGGTGATATCATCCAAGTAGACCAAAACAAACTATCTGAACACACCTTGAAGCACCATATCCATGACTCTCTAAAAAGTAGCATCTCCATCGGTTAGAACAAAGAGGGATTTTAAAATAAGCATAGGTACCCCACTTGGTAGTAAATATTGTCTTGTGTTGATTAGATTCTTGGACCAAAATTTGATTATAGCCTGAGTAACCATCCAGGAAAAAAAAACTTTCTGACCCACTAAATCTTTGTAAAATATTATCCATGGAGGGGAGGGGAAAATTATCTTTTAGGGAGGCTCTATTTAGATCCCTAAAATGTACACAAAGCTTGATTTCTCCATTATTTTTTCTGAGAGGCACTAAGTTTGGCACCCATGAAGAATGCTTGATGGGAAATATGATTCTATCCTCAATCAATTTGGTCAAATCTTTTCTCATCAAAGGCTCAATTTTAGGATTTTTAGGCCTTTGTTTTTGCCTTACAAGTTTGGAATCTAGATCTAATTCAATGGTATGTTGGGAAAGACCTAGGTCAAAGGCCTTCAGGTCTTCATAAGTCCAAGGAACTACATCATTATATCTATTGTAAAGATCTATGAAAACTTCATGTTAAGTAGTAGAGCATACCTTTCCCAAGTTTAGTGACTTTCCCTCAGAAATATCTATTGGCTTGAAGTCACGCTTCTTCGTAGCTAAGTTCATTATTTTCTGATTTAACTAATCATCATGGTTGAAGATACCTTCAAGGGTGATGAGACCATTTGGTAGCTTGTTGCTACTCAATTGCATAATCTTATCACCATACTGATTTTGTAGCTTGGACCAATTTCTTTTAGAAAATTCTGACTCCTCTTGCAAAAAAATCATTATTTGTTGGTCACTATCAAAGATCTGCCAATGATCCTGATTATTTGGAACAAAAAGCCTCACAAAAATCTTGATATGTTGCTCATTTTTTCTTGTAATATGTGCTAGTATGTCAAAATGAGCACCAATTATTGCAACTCTATCAACATGCTTATTATAATTTATTGGAATTTTTGGATGTTAAAACCCTCAAAGCCATTATCAAATCCCAAACCCTATATTTGTAGGATTTGAGCAAATTGTTCTTGGTTGAGATTTGAGATCTGACCCGATGAACAACTAGTTCATTGTCACCAAAAACTTGTAACAACTTAATGTCCCTTTTTTGTGCAAGTTGGAGACCTCAGATGATTGCTTCATACTCAACCAAATTTTTATTGCAACTAAATTAAAGCCTGAAAGAGAAGTAATATTTATATTTTCTTGGAGATATCAAAATTTCACTAGCACCAACATTATTCCTAGTTTTAGAACCATAAAAAAAATCAACCATAATCCCCCTAGATCCTCTTAAGTTTTTATAAGATCAAGGATAGTAGCATTTTCTTCATGAATGAAATAGGTTCCAAGACTAGTCTGCTCCACTTCAACTATAGTAAGTAGATCAAATTGTAAATAATTTTCCCATTCATCCAATAAACAATCAAGTACCTCCTCTATAGGATTGGTAGGCTCATTAATAGAACACTCCACCTTTTGATCATATGATGTATAGTTCATGTTTATTGGACTAGGGGTGTAAGGATCTAAATGATCCTTTTCTATGGGCTCAGATTTGATGGTTGCTTGAGTACCACATCTAGTTTCAAATAATATATGGTACCAATCAACAAATATGTATCCACCTATCTTGGTATTGAAATCTCTAGACAAACAAATGGAAAAATTAGCAAGGAGGTCTATGACTGAAATATCTCACAATACATCACAACCAGGGCATGCATGTAAAGTCAATTTTAGGTTCTTAATTTATCCCACTATTTTTACCATAGTTCCATCCAATTGTAAAACTCATTTTGTCATAGGTTCATATTTAATACCAAGAAGTTCAACAATTATCTTGGGAATAGCATAACTACTTGCTCCAGAATCTATCATCCAATTATGCACTATATGATTTCCAATAATTAGAGTAAGATAGAAGGGATGTGGCTTATTGTTTTTACTAGACTTCTCTTTTTCTTTGGGTTTCATCAAGCTGCTTGATGGAGTAGTTTTCTCCTTTTCTTGTCCATCACCTAATTGGTTATACTCTTTCAAATCCTACTACAACAAATCCCTTTGAGATGGGACGGATAGAGCCTCCCACATAATAACATTCAGGTTAAATTTTTTCATTTAATCCACTATGTTGAAAGGAAGCTAACTGGTTTTAGAATGAACCTTTGGGACAACAAGGTCTTTCTTGTTGCTTGGGAAATCTTAGGTTTCTCTATTACTTGTTTAGGCCTATTAGTAGGCTGATTTGATTGTGAAACATCCGTTGTTCTACCTATTGGTCCAACATTTTCACTTTGTTGAGGTTGTTGAGAAACTGATGCTTGCCCAACCAAGGAAGATACACCACCATTCATTGCTCTTTTATTTGATCTTGTATTATGAGATATTGTATCAACAATTGCTTTATTTACACCACAAAATACTTATTGATGTCAATTGATCAATGACGAGTCATCATGTGAGTGATTTTGATTACTAGTAGTTGGTTGGTTTGTGCCAAATTTCTGCCATGAAGTAGAGGTTTCATTTTGAACCACTAGAGTTTGTACAAACTCTCCATTTTAGAAAGAATTTTGATTATGATCTTTCTCACAAGTGTAACACCAATCCTACTCTTTTGCTAGACTATTTTGCACTTGTACCAAAGCCTTAGTAGAGATGGTAGTAGGTGGATACATATGTTATTCATAGGCTTACTATGATTCCATTGATTTTGTCCTTGATAAGGTGGATTATTTTGCTGATAACCTTGAGCTTGAGGTTGATAGGGCTTACTATTTTGATCTTGTTGCCTCTTTGTTGATACTAACTCATTATTCATACTTCGGAGTAAGACACCCCAATATTTTGGAAGTGTAGCAAAAGTGGAAGGTTGGCTCGTGGAAGCCATTTGAATAGGAGCCACTAGGATAGGGGCTATTGTTGGATGCGAAGGAAGCTTTGGAAATAAAGGCATTGGTAGCCTAGGAGCTATCTTACCAGCCTATATTAAACAATTTTATACCTCCATGGATAGGTCATATGCTCTAGGTGAAGTAGAACCACCCATGGATTGAATCATAATAGCTATGTCACTATTAAGAGCCCTTAAGAAATATATAAAAACATGCTTAGGAGAAGGATTGACCAAGGAAAGGATTCTATCCCAATTTTTTTGGAATCTATAGTTGAAGTCACTCATGAATTCATGAGGTTCTCTTTTACTATTTGTCAATTGTTCTACCAGGGATAAGTGGTCACTTTTGTCTTAAAAATTCTTATTTTTCTGATTTCTGGATTTGATTGCATAATGTTTTTTGCATCAATGTTTCGGATCACACTTCGTGATCCATTATTACAATGAAAATCCAAGAGCTTCAAGGAAAAATAGATAGTTGCAGACCAAAATAAAATGAAAGATATAGAGGAAAAAAGGAAAGAGAAGGATGCACAAAGGTCAAGGAAGGCAAGACCAATAAATTAAAAAAAAAAAATCAGCCTAATAAACTCTTATACACTTAACAAGCAAACAAACCTACACAAAATAAAAAAAAAACTTGTACCTACTTACGAAAAAATATAAAAATTAAAAAAAAGTAAACACAACCAAGAGAAAACAAAAATAAACTCATAACACAATACCTAACAACACAAACCAAAGAGAAAAAAATATAAGAAGAAACAAACAATCAACCAAAAGACTCAAACCAATAAAAACCCTACCAACAAAAACCAACAAAAAGGAAACAAAATAAAAATTAAATAAATAAGAATAAAAAGGAGGAAGAGAAGACAAGGTAATACAAAAATAAAAAATTTAAAAGAACCATATATATATATGAACATAACCAAGAACAACCAAAAAACCCACTCTTAACTCGAAACACAACCAAAAACAACAACAAAGGCAAACAAAAACCAAAAAATACAAAACACCCAAAAAAAACCCAACTTAACCAAACAACACAACCCACAAAAAATTTAAGCAAATAAAATAAAATAAGATACAAAAAAACCAAAGACCCAAAATTGAAAAGGAAACTCCAATTAGAAAAATAAGACAAAAGGCAAAGGGAAAAAACAAAGAAAGACAAAATATTTTTTTTACAACAACAAAACAACCAAACAAATAACAAAATAAATTAGGAATAAATAAACAAACTAATAAAGCCAAAAAACAAACACAAACCTAAACAAGTACAAACAAAAACAATTACATCTTTAAATAAATACAAAAACAAAGCAAATACATACGACCTTGAAACAAAACCAACGAGAAACTTACCCGCACCAAATACAAACACAATTACAAACAAGAGCAAGCACCCAATATATACAAACACAAACATAAACCTAAGCGAATACACAAAATAAAAACACAAGTGAACCCCAACCTCAAAATACATAAACACATACATATGCAAAAGCACAAGAACGCTTAAGCAAGAACAAAACACAAACTCATACAAGCACAAAAACATAAAAATATAAAAACACACATACCTAATACAAACCCAAACACTTGCTTTGTAATTGTGAATGGAGTTGGATGGTAATACTCTATACCACTGTAATGCTTTATCGGTAAGAGAAGTGGCAAGCAACCTAGTAGCACAATTCTCTTCTATTACATCATGCACTGAGCATGTATATGCCACATCTGTGATGTGCTCTATTGGAGTTGTGGATGTTTCACCAATGAAATGGGGAATGCTTTTCAAGGCATTGATAGGTATATCATTCTTTTGGGCTAAAATTAAAGCGCTTCCACCACTAAAAGGCACAAAGGGTTGATTTTTGGGTAAAGCCACATGGAATAAAATCTTATGTTTATGAGCAAAAGATGTTCTAGCTTGAAATAATCTACCCACAAATGGTGTAGATTGAGCTCTAGGAGATGGACTTGAGCCTCTATTTCTCCTAACAAGTGACAAATATTGTCTAGAATTTATTCTTATTCTAGAATAAAAGATAGTAAAGATGGTAGCTCAATGTATTGAAATTTAACTCTAGAAGATGCTCTTGTTTGAATTCTAGAAATGAATGGACAGGTCCGCCTTGTAACCAATAGTTTTGGGCAACAACTTGAGTCACAAAATTTGATGTAGAGTACCCCTTTGATAGCAGAGTTACTAGGTATTTGTTTGAGAGCCTCTTCAAGGCTGGAATGTTGAGAGCAACACCACTCTCTCAACAAGATAAAGTGAAATTTTTTCTTGTCCCTCCAGGCATGCCAAAAACTATTGCCACATAAAAATGCACTCTACTGAGCAAGAGTTCAGTTTTCTAATGACATAATGTAAACAACCTCAAGGTGTGGGACCTCATGCAAATGAAGTTGAGTCTCTAGAGAAGGCTAGATTCCTCTTATAATCTAAGTGAAAATGTGTTGGTATAACCCAACACATGAAAACCCTGTCACTACTCTACTATAACAACTCACAAGGAAAAGAGATAGAAGGATACATGAAATATGAAAGAAGGTGATGCACCAAGATAAAATTTGTTTCTTCTTTGCTTCAGATTTCTCAATACAGTAAAAAATTAACTAAAACACAAGTTCATACTTGAAGGTAAGAATTTTTACTCAAGCATGCAAGAAATACCTATGATAATAGATAGATTTAATTAATATAAGGCATAAATCCAAACTTTATAATGGTAGAATGTAGAGATATATTGTCTAAAAAAGAAAACTATGAGAGGAGCCCAAAAAAGAACCCTTAAAAATAATACAAGTGTTGCTTTTATAGATCAAGCATAACTTGGATGAATACACCCAAACCCCAACCGTACTAGGGTTAAGTGAGGAGATATGATCAAGGAATATTTTCTCATGAAAACCATGCCAAAAAGAGATCTTAGAGAAACCAATACTTGCACATCATACCATTTCCCTAAATACTTTCTTGAAAATGCATCCGAATCCCCCCATAAAATTAGGTATATGGGAATGGATCCATTAGAAGAGACAAAATGGCAGTAATAAATGAGTATGGGCACCACAAACTCCACTTTTAGAAGTTAGATAATTCTTGCACCACCATAGCCATCATTTCAATGTGGGAGGAGTGTGAAAAATGATCTAGAGCCATTCAAATTTGATTTGGTTGTTGAAAATTTAGTTGTGCCATTACTCTAGGTCCTCCTATGAACATGATGTGCTTAGTCATTGGAGTTTGAAACTAGGTCATTCGATCATGGATGGACACCTAAGATCACAACCCCAATAGAATTTTAAAATGAAACCATTTGATCATAAGATGGATGATCAACGACCATCACAATCTCCCTTCACATTGCATCTCCCTTTTGAATCCGCTCTCTTGAAACTATGACAAATTGTGTCCACATGATGTAATAAAATGATGCCACATCACTATTATATCTCCCCCTCACAACCATCATAGATCACAATTTATATTTGTTCTTTATGAATTAAAAATGTGATGCCTTGAGACCTCGCAACTACCCCATCCCACTAACATGTGCCAGGGAATATTCTCTTAGCACATACCCTTTTCCCTGGTGTTCATCACACATTGCATATCTTTATACAACTTCCTTACAATATTGCGATGCACTGAAACCTTGTGATGAACTAGGATTAGAACATGTGTAACAATATGGAACCTTTAGCGCATATCACACTTTCCTTCATTCTTCTTTAATCCATACTTGTGATGTATTAAGGAAATACGATGCAATAGGATGGTGAAACGTGCTACACTCTAAAAGAAAAATTCAAGGACCCATCGTCGCATATCACTTTCATGAAAATGTGTCATCCTCCCACATTCTCGTAGGAAACTGATGAAACCACCCTCTGAGCAGTGTGAGCATGCATGAACCAAACAATCGTTAATCATTGATCTTAGCTATTGATCTTCATGGGAAAATATTTTCCACCAAAATTTAGGAAATAATAGTATTTGATACTCCATGAAACTAGTAATCACCTAGGTTGAGGGGTTGATCACCATGATGACTTTAGAGGCTTACGTCATAAATTAAGCTACCTTGAACTGCTGGTAGCTAATCAACGATAAATACAAGCTTTGTTCAACACCATGACCTAGGTAATGAATGGGTTGATCAGAATTTTTTTTTTTTAGTAATCTTGTCAGCAGCTAATAGTGGTTTTGAAACCATTTGAAACACCAAAAACACTTTATCTTTATCACTTTTATCATCATTGAGTAGAGAAAGAGAAAGTTCAGAATTTTTTTCAGAGACCGACACAAGTTTCCCAACTTGAGAAAATCTCTAAAATGACTCAAATTTACTTAGATAAGGCTTCAAAGATTAAGGAAACATTTATAGACACCGACACACTTTAGAAATTGCAAAAATGAAACCTGTGAGATACGCTAGGAGTAGGAAAGTTTATGAAAACCTAGGTGGCGATTGATAAATTTTTGAGTACTGACCAAAATACATATGAATTAAAGACTTAGCCAAACGTTCGAAGGAAGGAGTGAAAGTGAAAAGGAAGAAACAAAAAAGATGAAAGTCCAATATTTGAAAGCCAAAAATGAGATTTTGGGGGTTAGAAATTGGGAGGAAGGCTTATGCCTTTCTTGAAAAGATTGAAAGTAGTAAGAGGGAAGACCAAACACTAAAGTACAACAAACCAATACTTGGAAAAATCTTCAAATTCCTTTGATCAGGATTTGGAGGTTGGATGTTAGGCTTATGGATTACCAAAATTGAAAGGTGGAAAGTGATAAGATGGAAGCCCGATCCCTGAAGTTCGACAAGTCAAAACTTAGAAAAATATTGAAAATCATCCTTGGGTTTTCGTTGATCGGGGGAAAGGCTTAAAACTTACCAAAGGGAAGCAGTAAGGGTTAAAGGGTAAGGCCGATGGCTGAAACATGAAACACAACAAAAAATGGAAGGCATAGAAGAAGGAGCGAGAGTGATGAAGGCATCTGAGGAAGCAAGCAAGCGAAAACTCAGAGGTTTGAAAACACAACACTTAGAAAATTTTGGGGTTTTTAAAGGGAGACTTATACAAGGTGACCCATGCAAGATCTCTCAAATCGGTTATCAATGATGGGTTATCAAGGGGTGGCATGAAATTTCAATAATGACTTAGGATGTCTAATAATTAGAGGACTTTTAGGAGGTCCAAAAGGAGTTTTAGGAGGTCTAATAATCAAGGGAGATCTGATGGTTGATTTCATGTTCATAACCTCAACGGATTTGAATTCTTGTTGATGATCTTCTAACAAGGGGGGATCTAAGGTCACCTTATAATCTTAATCTATGTAATCCATGAATGTGTCAATGATTTCATCCTCTTGTCCAACAATATATTCTCGAGTAGGAGGGGTAGTAGGAGAGAAAGAAACAAGATTCTCCTGACGCTCAATGATTCGATATTCTAACACCAAGCCACCTTTAGGAAAGGTATCGGGATAAGAATAAACATGTTTGTCATGATTTAATTCTCTTTCACCAATCTAATCTCACACATTGGAGAGATAGTGGGAGAGGGATCAATGAAGAAAACAAAAAAGGGGAAATAAACTCATTTTCATACGATTCTACCAAAAGTTTCTTAAAATTCTCAACAAGTTGACAATAGCACATGAATTATGATAACACAAGATTTTTTCAATGAGAACATGATGTAAATTATTATCCTACAGATCTAAGTGCAACAATTTTTCCCAAATTTGAAACAAGTCAAGCAAAATGACACCTTTCTTGCACATGCAATGACATTGTTTTAGAATTTTAGAATAGACATCTGCAAGAACAAATAGAGTGAAACTAAAAAGAAAAATAAATGTGTAGAGGTTCTTTGGGATAACTATACCAGCATAGGGATGCCCAAGGGCATTTGAATCCCTATTAACAATGACTTTTTTTCCAAAATTTCTTCAACTTAAGACAATGTAATTCAAATGCAAGTGTGAAATAGTAAGGGACAACTTTGAATGCAATTTATAGATCTAATCATGCAACAATTGACTAATTCTAAGATGCAAGATTTTGAAAATGATAATTTGATGCAAGTTTAAAACACAATAATGGAATTTTTTTTCACTTTTTTGGCTTAAATGAAAGACATAATCTAAATGCAATTAACAATTTCAAAATTTAAAAACCTAATGAATAAAAATTGAATGTAAATTTGATCTAGATATGACCCTAATACAACCTATAATGCAATGTCTGATGCGAAATTCGTGATGCAAAAATGCAACCCTAAATGATAAATGCCAAGCAATGCAAATAAAAACTTAGATCTACGGTTTGGAAGATTTCTAATTTAAAGAATTTTATAGTGTTAAGATGCCAGGTTCACAATAATGAAACATAGAAAAATGGATCCTAGGTCCTAAATGCAAAGAACCTAGGATGCAAGGGGGACCCTTTTCCAAGTTACAATAAGATTTAGATCAATAAGGTGATTAGATTGACTTACAATCCTAAAGGTGCACCAATTAGACTTGGATTTTTATTTAATTGAAGATAAGAATGGATTGGAAATGATTTTTAATGATGAACTGAATGATACCATATTCCCTAATATAAAAAATGCAAGATATCAACAACTGATGTAGACTGAAATAGTCAACTTTTGGTAGACCTAGAAAGTGTAGAGGACAATAAACTTGTTAATAAAAAATAGTTTTGTTGTGCCTATAAGGAACTATAAGCCTAAGTGCATCTAGGTCTTTGTAGGGGTGTCCTAAATTTTTTTTGGGTCCTTGATGTTGAATGCACACATGACAATTGAGAGGGGGGTGAATCAGTTATACGTTAAAATATCAAAACCCTCATAAACATTTAGATCTGCGTCAACTTTATTAACCCTTCATCTATTAGAATAATTTAGCATGAAAGCAAATAACAAACTAAGACACATCAACATCATGCACAATAGAACACCAAATTTATGTGGAAAACCCAAGAAGGTAAAAACCACAATAAGGATTAGCTCACAATATAAATTAATTGCAACAACAAATATAATAGGCTCACTATCAGAGGGTTCACTGTCAAAGGCACACTGAAAAATTACAAAAAAGAAGAAACAAGAATGTTACAGTGAGAAATCCATCTCAATGCAACAAAAAAGATCCACCATAGCATCACCAATACATTCACAACCTCTGTGAAGATTGTAGACACCTTCTACTCACTACTTCCAGTGGTCTAGCTCATTAAGATCATACTGTACTTCATAAATTTTCACTTCACAACTCTGCAATTTTCATCACACACTTTACACACAATTCTCCATCAACTCAACACTTATTTATACCATCTTCAACCTTGAAAACTTTCTCCAAGGTTAGCTATGCACCTCAACCATGCAAATTAAAACTAGGTCGGCACTAAGAATTCTCACGGTGGAAAAGAATGAAAGTGGACCACACCACATCTTAACTTGGATCCAAATCGTAGATATATATCACACCATGCTTACCTAATCACCAAAGAAAATCCACAATTAGTGTAAACACCAAATGTCAACCGAACCTGTGTAAACACCATTAAAATTTAAGTACATACTTCCTCAAATCCAAAGATGAATCGTGGATCACACATGACACTTGAAAAAAATCTAGAATATTCCAAAAACACCTTGAAATCCAACAAATTCCTTCGCAACAACTTTCACATGAAGAATGTACACACCTAATACACTTAGACAACCTTTTGTACATTGTAACTCAAAAAACCAACTTCCGAAGCACCAAACCATGAATTTTTTTGATTGAAGTTAGATATGATCATTATCAACACACTTCTAGAATCAGAAGACTAGAAACTAAACTATGGAGAAATGCGGAGAAAAACCATTTCTCCTATACAACACTGTGAAAAATTTCACACAATGGGGAACACAACTTATTTTGCACAATGATCCAAACCAAGAAATTCTAGATATAAAACCTATGAACACCTTTGATCAACATATCCGAACCACACAAGAAAATATTCAATACAAAATAAATGCAAAGAAAAACTAGAACGCAACTTTGTATACCGGAACACCTCTACAACACACTATTTCCTCTTTTATTCAAATTTTCTCAAAAGAACTTGGAAACCAAGCACCAAAGACACATACTCATCATTTTCAGAACTTCCTCATCATCACTAAACAAACAACATCCACAAATAGAAGATTCTAGAGGTTGACACTAGTAGCTTACTAATGACAAGATAATGCAACTAATCAAAGTAGCACCAACTGACATTAATGACAACATAAAAATTAGCCTGTTAACATCAATGAAAACACCAAATACTCATACTTGCAACACTCTAGTGTTGGATATGAGATTATATTTCCCATCTACAAAATTGTCAAAATATCATCAGATAAATCTGTGAGTTTTTGTGGCTTGACAAGGTTTATGACAAAATGGAAACAACGCAAAATATATCTTCAATCTCCCTTCAATATTCTTCACACCAATAACCTTTACATTAAAAGAGAGGGAAAATGTTGTACCTTATAGGGGCTTGCCTCAGTGGAACCTCGAGTAAGTTCTCCCACTTCCATAATGGAAAATGCCAATGAATAAATGATAATGAAAAGGAAGGAATAATGAAATCATAATGTGCTGCAACTCACCACCCTTCAATCACCGCCTTGAAGGATTCAAGTCATACACATCTTCTCAAGGATTTGGATCTTTCTTGCTTGAATTATTGAATGTTTTGAAGACCTCCAAAAAGATGTTAGCCTTCATAAAATAATGACAACATGATAATATAAACTCACATACACTTTGACATGATGCTTGGATCTTAATTGCTGCAATAAAGCTGATGCAGGAGCATCCATGGTGAAGGGCAATCATCATCAAGCAAAAAAGAGGGAATTTCATTTTTATTTTCCTAAGGTTTGTTATTTTATTAAAGTTGCAATTTTTGGTGTTGGAGATAATTGTGGAGGAAATTTTGAAAATTAAAAAATAAAATAGGCAAATTGGGCATGGATTTTTGGGAGATACACTCTATGAAAACTCATTTATTATTCCTTAAATGTAGCAATGAACATTTGATGCCCAATATTGAGCTATTGGATTTCTTTCTATTCTGGGGCCCTGTTGAGTGGAGTGGGGAATTAAAGTTGTCATCCAAAATTGGCAATTTCATGAACATGGGTTCAAAGATGATTTTAACATTTATTATGTTTATTTTTAATGAATTTTGTGAGGATTTCCTAGGTTTGGTGTGATAATTGAGGAGTTATAGGAGAGCTAAGATTGAATGCAATATTTAAATCTTAGCTTGTCGAATTCACAAGTTGCTTTTCCAAATTTTTGGAGAAGTCTCTCCTGGGGCGTAGCAATTTCTTCTTGGGAATATTGGAGTCATCTTTTTGCATGTTTAAAGATGAATTTTCAGCAGCACATGGATGGGGTTACAAAGGTTTAATTTGCAGCAAAAGGGATCCACTAAAAGTATGCAACTTGTAGGAGAAAATCTTGTCAAAGAAGTTTGTTTGAAGGAAATAATTTTGTGATTGATTTTTTCTGTTTTAAATCAATTTAGTTTCAGATTTTTAATGGAATACATTATCCCATTTGGCTGAAAATGAATTTGTTTAAATTGTGCTTAATTGTTGCTTTGTTATTGTAACAATTCAAGAGATTTTGAATGAGGAGTATGAGACATTTCTAACATATCTAAATTGATTTCTTGCATTTTTTAAAGATGCATGTATGTGTTGTGAGTTTGAGAATGAGGGTTGAGTTATCTCTTCATCAAAAGCTCTGAAATTATTCTCTTGACTTGCTCTTGATGTTCACCTCTTGCTTAATTCTTTCATTTAAATTTCAAAATGATGAAATGACTTGGTATTTGTAGGAATTTATTCTAATTTTCTAAAAAATAGATTATGAAAGCCAACACTTAAAATTTGAAATTTGAATGTTAAAATTTTGCCAACATGTCCAAAAATGGGTCCTAGCTAAGAAGGGGGACCCATATGCCCAAGGGAGTATGGGTCTTGGCCCTAATTTATAGGAAATTTATTATCAGAGGTAACATGTGAAATGGATGTATTTATTCAATGCTTTCAATTTATTAAAAAGTGGTACAAATGGGCTCCAAAATACATAATTAGGACATTATGGGGTCATTTAAGCTCAATAATTTAGGAGGGGAAAAATGTAGAGTGAAATTGTCAAGGGTGATAATTTTCTAAACTAAAAAATCCAATCTTATTCTCCATCCTCATCCTTAGTTCCTATTCTTCTAATTCCCAATCCATTTCTAATCCATCATCCTAATTTCCACCCTCATCCAAAATTAATCCCACAAATTTCCTCTTCCAATCAATCCTATACCATGTATAACCATATAATATATCCTCCACCCAATCTAATCTATTCATATCCACCCTCATCGATTCCAACCCAATCCAACATCATGGACCCATATCCTACCCCAATAAGACCATAAACTCACAATCAAGGGTAACCTAATTACATTGATGATGATGAGGACAATCTTGTTGACCAACATGAATATTAGCTTAGTGTGGCCCCACAACCGATAGTGTTGAGTTGACAGGTTTCGGTCCCCATGCTCTGACCCATCAATCTTGTGGGGGACCACACTAAGCCCTCATAGGCTATAAAAAAATCATGCCAATTTTTTTTATTCCGCTAGTTTTTTTAAAGAAAATAAGTTAAACCACAATATATAATCTAGTTGGGTCTAGGTGGCACTATCTAGATGGCGTCTCCACCACTGGTAGACCACCAATGGGCCACCCATTTTTGCTCCTATAGCCAAATCATATAACTTTTTTTAGGAGACATAAATTTCATTTAGGGTGCTCATTTTGCGACTTTTATACTCATTGGAAAGGTGGTTTCATGCACTATGTTGTGGTATTAGTGGTTTCTTTTTTCAAATTTTGTTGTTTTGATAGTGATTTGCTTGCTAGAAGTCAGATGTTCCCTTTGAGCTTGGAGAGGTCATAACTTGTGCATATTGAGTTAAATTTTGGACTTATTATAGTTGATGGAAATCTTGTTTAGATCACTACATAGTGGATCAAGTTTGGAGATGTTTGTTAGAGTAATCATGCATTAGCTTATAATTGTTAGTGTAATTAATATTTAATTACACTTGCATAACTTTACTTAGGTTGAGCTAATTTTAGGTCAACATTAGGGTTGCATACTTTGCTTATATAAAGCAAATCATCTCATTGTAACATTGAATTCCTGAATATATCAATTTGCACATCGCATGCAAAGCTCTGCTTTTTTATGTTTTCTCTTTTGTGAAAGGTGTTTAGGTTTGCATTTCTGATCTAGGGTTTCTAACATGGTATCTTGACATGCAGCCCCTTCTCAAATTCTGGAGAAATTCATTGCAGAGTTCGTTCGGGGTTCCTCAAGGGTATCATGCCTTGAGTTTTTTTATGCAACATCTTGGATCAAATCAGGCCTCACCATTGGATTCACAGCGCTGGAGAAAGTCAGGTCTGGCTTTTATTTTGCAGATTTTGGCCATCGTTTGCCAAATCTATGAGGGTTTCAATTTTGGTATTGTTTTGCAAACTCTGGAGGTCACCTTTTTTTGGAGCATTTTGAGCAGAAACGGAGGTCACCATTGCGTTCGCAGTGGCCAAAAACCCTAAGATCGCCTTTCATTTCATCGATTTTGGCAAACTTGATCTGGAGGGAAAATTTTTTTTGCCAGGGAGGCCATAGCATGCATTTCGAGGCAAGGTTTTGCATGCAAATAAAAAAAAATGGAAAATGCGCATCGGTTTCGACGCTGCCAGCATAAATGAAGGGTGTCGCCGGTGTGCCACCCGGCAGCCACCAGGAGCAGCGACCCCCGGGTGGCGCCGCCCCTTCCCATCGCCGACCAGAGATCCAGCCCCTGCAGATAGAGCCTGCAGTCCCATGGGGGACCGGGCGCTATGCGCCCAGCCCCAGCTGGCCTCCGAGCACCCCGGGCGGTCATATGGAGAACCAGGGGCTCCACCCCAGCCCCTTGTCTGCCAGCCCCTGGTCGCATGTAGGACCAAGGGCCGAAATTTTTTAGCTCCCTGGGCTGCCTACAGGCATTATTGGCCTTTCTAGAGCACTTTCACGAAATCGGGTATAAATTTTGCATACGGTGTCCATTTTTTGCAAACGAGATACCGTTTTTCTAGATTTTGCTCCAGATTTATTTTGCAAGTCCTTGAACTCAGATGTTCTGTTTTTCACTCTAGAGGGCATATCTTTTGACTCGGTGATCCTTTTTTCACCATTCTTGCGGTGTTGGAAAGCTGGTTCAGTCCTCTACACAGATCTGAGCTCTATTTTTATTTTCTATTTATGCATGTTAGGAATTATCTCCTTTTGTAGTCATTGGGGATTGTAATAAACAAACTGATATAAAGTTCCATCAGGGGGGTTTTTTGCATAATAATCTTCATTGTGTTTTGATGAAAACTCACATGGGTTGTAATTTGGTTTCTTAGTTTCTTATTGGCCATATTTTATCTTAGCTTGACACATATCAGATTCTTTTTGGTTCACACTTTAGATTGAGAGCCTATGGTTAGTGATCCGCATCGGATCCATCTTAGTTTGAGGGCCACTAAATTTGTGGTTATTGTTCCCGATTCTGTATGGTACTTTCTTCCATGGAAGAGTTTCAGTCTTATTTTGACATCGACATCGAGATTCACGGCTTCCAGATTCTATCATCATCATACCATCTACTTTTGCTTTATGGATTCCAGGGTTGTTCCAGTTTGGAGTGTTTGAGTGTTCTGTGGCATTGGGTCTGCTGTCACATTATTATGATTCCGATATGGTTTCTTGTAGACAAAAGTATCTTTCCTTGCTTGCTAGATTGCGGTTCCAGTGTTACTCCATAGTGTTCTTCCAGTGCTTCTTTGTAGTAGTCATCTCATTGTAGGGGGGGTTGTCCCACTGGGTTTTCCTTCTCTACCTCATTATTGCATTTGTACATGGGTACTTGATCAGGCCTAGTTGTCGGGACCCATTCATGCTTTCTTGCATTCATCTTAGTTTTAGGTGCATGCTTATCTAGTCTCCCTAAGTTGCACATATGGGGGGGTGTTAGTGTAATTAATATTTAACTACACTTGCATAACTTTACTTAGGTTGAGCTAATTTTAGGTCAACATTAGGGTTGCATACTTTGCTTATATAAAGCAAATCATCTCATTGTAACATTGAATTCCTGAATATATCAATTTGCACATCGCATGCAAAGCTCTGCTTTTTTATGTTTTCTCTTCTGTGGAAGGTGTTTAGGTTTGCATGTCTGATCTAGGGTTTCTAACAATAATTAATTAATTTTTAATTGATTATTAGTCTAATTTATTCTCATCCACTTAAGCTAAACTTAGGAGTTCTTAATTCAACTAACAAATCACTTTTCTATGTCAACGGAAGTAAGCTATTATTAGATAATTCTGTCTCATTGCATGTGATGTTGACACTTGTCCTGATCTAATCCCTTTACCATTTAGGGTTGCTCCTATATAGCACTCAACCCTCATTATATTATTGCTCTTTTTATCTCTCCTGCTTTCATACCATTTGATAGTCACTTGCACTCTGTATGTTTTTCTTGTTGAGGATATTGCATATATTTTTTGCAAATATCTTGTATGGAAGGTGTCTTTGTTCATTGTTTGATCTCGTGGAAGGTGTCTCTGTTCATTGTTTGATCATGTGGGTTGTGATTTTCACAATTCTAACATGGTATTAGAGCAATAATACAATGAAGGTTGAGTTATATATAGGAGAAACCCTAAATGGTAAATGGATTGGATCAGGAAAAGTGTTAACATCACATGCGATGAGATAGAATGATCTAATAATAACTTAGATCATAAAGGGGGCATTTTGTTTCTTTTGGCCATAACTTGAGCGCACAATGTGGGATTTTGGCAAATGAGATATCATTAGAAAGCTAGTTTTTCCAACTTTTTAGTGGTGTGGGTTTCATCAACTATTTTTTCTATCGGTGCATTCTACAACCTATTGAAGTCAAAAGTACTATTTTTATTCCCAAGATCATAAAATTTGACTAGTTTTTTTTTTTTTGTGATTCCAATGGTGTTGGAGCTGTCTTTTAGATCCCTTCACAACCATTCATGCACTTTTTCTAGATTTCTCTCCAAGTACATTTTATTCAATTTTTTGTGTTTTAACATTCTAGTGAATTACCTAGACATCTTAGCTCCTAGAAACTTTTTGTTTGCATGGAATGACTCATTTGGCTGCTCTATATGTATTTCCAATATTGTGTCCTATTTGGGCATTATATATATCATTTTCATGCACATTATTTTTTGTAGACGCACTGAGATAAAGTGCCATTCTAGTGTATACTTTTTGGGGATTTTGCAGATCCTATTGTGCCTTTTGTACTTGCACTATGATATAAAGTGCCATGGGGGGTTGATGTTTTCCTTTGGTTTTCCATCAAACCTTTGTCAAGTGAGTGTTCCTTCCATGATAGTAGTGAATCCAAGTGATTATTGCCTTATGAGTGTGTGCCTTAGTTTGCACACCCATTTATTTGTAGGTTGTTTCTCCTACATGCATTCTTGGTTTCACACAGTTTTAGGTCATCAGTATTGGCTCTCCCTTTTCAACATTATTGGTGGGGGGGGGGTTCTACTATTGGTGCTAATGCTTCCTTGGTTTTGTGCTGGAGTGTTCTATGTATCTTGTTCTTGTTCCTATGTAATTTTGGATGCAATGTACATCAATGGCTGGTTACATGCATTTTAGTGAGATGAACCATTTACCAGATGGACACCCTTGAACTCCTAATTCTAGAGGTTCTTCATTTCAACAGTATATCAATCATCATTCAACAATAGTCTACAAATTCTTCATGATTCAACGATGTTCTACATGTTCCTTTTTTTTAGGAAATTGTTTCAATTGGAGTCTTCTTAGTCCTTAACCTTGATTTGAAGGCTTCTTCAATCCTTCATTCACCTTTATCTCTTTTGGAGACGATTTTTCTCTCACCGTGGTTTTCTCCTTTTCTCCAATTGTGAGATATCTTTTATTTGTACATGGGTACCTCACCATACCTTTTTTGGTGAGATCCATCATGCATTCTTTTTTAGGGTTTTCAGCTACTCCCTAAGTTCATCTTAAGGGGGTGTGTTAGAGTAATCATGCATTAGATATTAATTAATTAATTTTTAATTGATTGTTAGTATAATTTATTGTCATGCACTTAAGCTAAACTTAGGAGTTCTTTATTCAGTTAACTAAGTTATTTTCTATGTTAACTGAAGTGAGCTATTATTAGATCATTCTGTCTCATTGCATGTGATGTTGACACTTGTCTTGATCTAATCCCTTTACCATTGTATGGTTGTTCCTATATAGCAATCAACCCTCATTGAATTATTTCTCTTCTACTCTCTCGAGCTTTCATACCATTTGACAGTCTCTTACACTCTATATATTTTTCTTGTTGAAGATATTGCATATATTTTCTGTAGATCTCTTGTGTGGAAGGTGTCTTTGTTCGTTGTTTGATCTAGTGGAAGGTGTCTATGCTCAATCTTTGATCTTGTGGCTCATGTTTTTCACAATTATAACATGGTATTAGAGTGATAATACAATGAGGGTTGAGTTCTATGTAGGAGAAACCCTAAATGGTAAAGGTATTAGATCAAGACAAGTGTCAACATCACATGTGATGAGACAAAATGATCTAATAATAGCTCACATCATAAAGGGGGTGTTTTTTTCTTTTGGGTGTAGGATGTAGGATTTTGGCGAATGAGATATTGTCAGAAAGTTGGTTCTGCCAAATTTTTAGTGGTGTGGGTCTCGTCACCTATTTTTCCTGTTGGTGTATTCTACAATCTATTGAAGTTAGAGGTGCTATTTTTAGTCTCAAGATCATAAATTTTGACTAGTTTTTTCACTTTTTGTGATTCCAGCAGTGTTGGAACCATCATTCAAAGCTCTTCACAACCATTCATGCACTTTTTCTAGATTTCTCTCCAAGTACATTTTATTTAAGTTTTTGTGTTTTAACATTCTAGTGAATTACCTAGACATCTTAGCTCTTAGAAACTTTTTTTTTACGTGGAATGACTCATTTTTGGCTGTTCTATGTGTATTTACGATATTCTGTCCTATTTGGGCATTGTAGACATCTTTCTCATGCATATTAGTTTTTGTAGACACATTGAGATAAAGTATCATTTTGGTGTATACTTTTTGGGGATTTTGAAAATCCTATTGTGCCTTTTGTACTCAAACTATGATATAAAGTGCCACGGGGGGGTTGATGTTTTCCTTTGGTTTTCCACCACTCCTTTGTCAAGTGACTGTTCCTTCCATGAAAGAAGTGAATCCTAGTGATTCTTACCTCATGTGTGTGTGCCTTATTTTGGATACCCTTTTATTTGTAGGTTGTTTATCCTACATGCACTTCTTGGTTTCACATAGTTTCAAGTTACCTACCTTGAATCTCCATTTTTAGCATTATGTGGGGGTTCTACTGTTGGTGCTAATGCTTCCTCGGTTTTGCATTGGAGTGATCTATGTATGTAGTTCTTGTTCCTATGTAATTTCGAATGCAACATACATCAGTGAGTGGTTACATGCATTTCAGTGAGATGGACCATTTACCATATGGATACTCTTGCATTCCTATTTTTGGAGGTTCTTCATTTCAGCACTATATTTCTCATCATTCAACAACACTCTACAACTTATTCATGCTTCAACGATGTTCTACATGTTCCTTTTTTTTAGGACATTATTTGAATTGGAGTCTTCTTAGTCCTTCACCTTGATTTGGAGGCTTCTTCAATCCTTCATTCATCTTTTTCTCTTTTGGAGAGGAGTTTTATCCCACTCATGATTTTCTCCTGTTCTCCAGTTGTGAGAGATCTTTTATTTGTACATGGGTACCTCACTAGGCCTTAATTTTTTGGACCCATCATGCATTTCTTTTTAGGGTTTTAGCTACCCCTTAAGCGGGGTGTTAGAGTAATCATACATTAGCTAATAGTTAATTAATTTTAATTGATTATTAGTCTAATTTATTCTCATGCACTTAAGATAAAATTAGGAGATCTTTATTCAATTAACTAAGTGATTTTCTATGTTAACTAAAGTGAGCTATTATTAGATCATTCTATCTCATCGCATGTGATGTTGACACTTGTCTTGATCTAATCACTTTACCATTTAGGGTTGCTCCTATATAGCACTCAACCCTCATTGTATTAATTCTCTTATGCTCTCTCAAAATTTCATACCATTTGACAATCTCTTGCACTTTATAGCTTTTTCTTGCTGAGAATATTGCATATATTGTTTGCAGATCTCTTGCATGGAAGGTGTCTTTTTCCATTGTTTGATTCTATGGAAGGTGTTTATGTTCATTGTTTGATCTTGTGGCTCATGTTTTTGACAATTATAACATGGTATTAGAGCAATTTAACACAATGAGGTTTGAGTTTTATATAGGAGCAACCCTAAATGGTAAAGGGATTAGATTAGGAAAAGTGTTAACAACACATGCAATGAGACAAAATGATCTAATAATAGCAAACATCATAAATTTTTTTTTTTCTTTTGGCCATAACTTGGGTGTAGGATGTAGGATGTAGGCTTTTGGCGAATGAGATATCGTCAAAAAGTTGGTTCCACCAAATATTCAGTGGTGTGGGTCTCATCACTTGTTTTTGCTGTTGGTGCATTCTACAATGTATTGAAGTCAGAGGTTCTATTTTTAGTCTCAAGATCATAACTTTTGACTAGTTTCTTTGTTTTTCATGATTCCAGTGGTGTTGGAACCATATTTCAGAACTCTTTACAACCATTGATGCACTTTTTCTAGATTTCTCTTTAAGTACATTTTATTTAGGTTTTTGTGTTTTAACATTATAGTGAATTACCTAGATTTCTTAGCTCCTAGAAACTTTTTGTTTACGTGGAATGACTCATTTTTGACTATTCTATATGTATTTACAATATTGTGTCCTATTTGGGTATTGTAAACATATTTTTAATGCACATTATTTTTTGTAGATACACTAAGATAAAGTGCCACTATGGTGTATACTTTTTGGGGATTTTGGAGATACTATTGTGCCTTTTGTACTCATACTATGATATAAAGTGCCATGGGGCATTGATGTTTTCTTTTGATTTTCCATCACACCTTTTTCAAGTGAGTGTTCCTTCCATGAAAGAAGTGAATCCCAGTGACTCTTGCCTCATGCGTGTGTGCCTTATTTTGCACACCCTTTTATTTGCAAGATTTTTCTCTTACATTCACTTCTTGGTTTCACAAAGTTTTAGGTTACCTGTCTAGGCTCTCCCTTTTCAACATTATGGGGGTTCTACTATTGGTGCTAATGCTTCCTTGGTTTTACATTGGAGTGATCAATGTATCTAGTTCTTTTTCCTATGTAATTTCAGATGCAACATACATCAACAACTAGTTACATGCAATTCAATGAGATGGACCATTCACCATATGTAAACTCTTGCACTCCTATTTCTGGAGGTTCATCATTCAACAATAGTCTACAACTTATTCATTCTTCAACGATGTTCTACATGTCAGGAAATTGTTTGAATTGGAGTCTTCTTAGTCCTTCACCTTGATTTGGAGGCTTCTTCAATCCTTCATTTGCCTTTATCTCTTTTGGAGAAATTTTTTATCCCACTGTGGTTTTCTCATTTTCTCTAGTTGTGAGAGATATTTTATTTGTACATGGGTACCTCACCAGGCCTTGTTTGTCGGGACCCATCATGCATTCCTTTTTAGGGTTTTAGCTACTCCCTAAGTTCATCTTAAGGGGGGTGTTAGATTAATCATGCATTACCTAATAATTAATTAATCTTTAATTGATTATTAGTCTAATTTATTCTCATGCACTTAAACTAAAATTAAGAGTTTTTTATTCAGTCAACTAAGTTCTTTTCTATGTTAACTGAAGTGAGCTATTATTGGATCATTCTGTCTCATTGCATGTGATTTTGACATTTGTCTTGATCTAATCCCTTTACCATTTAGAGTTGCTCCTCTATAGTACTCAACCCTCATTATATTAATTCTCTTCTACTCTCTTGAGATTTCATACAATTTGATAGTCTCTTGCACTTTGTAGCTTGTTTTTTTCACAATTCTAACAATATTTTGGCATAATTTATTTAATATTATTTCCATATGAGCTATTTATGGGTTCTTTTAACTATGGTGATTTTGTAAGCTTATGGCTATTTGAATCTTGGTGATTTGATGTTGGAGTCACTTTATACTCATATGTACATATTTGATTACTCTCATTTGACATGGTTATCAATATATAGTTGGATTTATATGTTGCATTGTTGCATTTATGAGTTGTGTAGTATTGTAGGTTGTCTATGCTAATAGATTGCATTTATGAATTAGATATGGGTTGGCTATGCCCATTGATGCCTCAATATTGTTATAGATTTAGTTTGGTGGGTTGGTTTAGTCACTTGTTTTGTTGGTTTGGTTGTCATGTTGAGGAGAGATGGTATTACGAGGTGTAGTCATGATGTGAGACCTATGTAGTTGACTATGTGACATAGACATGTGTGACACAATTGGAGTTTGTTTCTAGTACATTTGGTTGTGATCATGGTGTCATGGATGTTCCTTGTGCTTTAGGGACTTTGGCATGACATGATTGTTTATGCAAGTGTATTGTTGGAGGTGTTGGATTGACTCATGTTTCGTTTGTGGTAGTGTATCTTTGTGGCTTGAGGATAATGGTTATGGTTGCCATTTATTGAGGAGGTTGTTATCATGATTTCATGGATAGCTTTATTACACTATTTAGTGGGATCTTGTCATAGTGATGGTTTGGTAGTGTTATATCTTATTAGCTTGGAGATCATAGTTTGTACCCTTACCTTTGGGAGATCGGTGTTGAGTTCTTTGATTGCGTTGGGGCCATGGAGGATCTTCATTTAGAGGATGGTTTCCATGACACCATGAAGATATCAATATTAAGGTTTAGTGAGCTTGTGGTGATGATGTGGATTCACCATTTAATGGTGAATGATCTTTTGTAGTTTTTATTGGTGTCATGGATGAAATCTTGTATTATGTTTCTTCTATGCAGTAAGGGTTCTTTGATATATTTGGTTTCATTTGTGAGATATTATTATCTTCATGTGGTATGGAGATGTTGACATCTTGGTTTGACATGGAGGAATTATTTAGTATTTGGTTGAGGTGCCATGATTTGTCTTTCAACATGTGATCCTTGTTTGATATGATGGTTTTATGTGTTATGTCATGATGTAATCTTGATTGCACATTAGAGTGTTGGAATGATATAGGTGCATGATATGTTCATTGGAGCATAAGATCTTATTTTGATAAGATGTGAGATCATGATGTCATGTTGGGTTCTTGATTTTGTAGACGTGCATTTAGGACTTTGAATTTGATCTTGGTTGGTTCTCTTGGTATTGGGTACATTGATATTTTCTTGGAAGCTTCATGATGGTGCTATATTGTATTTGGATTTTAGAATGGATTGATCAGTTATAGGTACTCATGGATACTCGAAGACATAGAGGAGGCTAGGAGATCTCATTTGTTGAGACAGTTGCTTATTGATGAGGTTTTAGATGAAAGTTTGAGGAGCCTACACCTTGTTTGGACATGAGTTCAACATGGACCTATGAATGAGATATTGTTCTTAGATGAGTCATGATGAATTGGATATCTTAGAGGAGCATTCCACACTCTTGGTCTACTCTATGATTAATCATCTGGTATTGCCCATTATTATTTTCATATGCATTATGTTTTATGCTTTATCTTCTCATGTATATGGATATTGAGCTATGGTTTTTTAGTTTTGGAAATTTCATTTGAGGGATGGAATTTTTATCTCCTTATGCATTGTGAGATTATTAATTGATGTTGAGTTTAGGAGATGTTATGGGATTATTCCCTTGGTTTGAGAATGGATTTGGTTTGCTATTCCTTTGGTTTGAGATGCATACATATTGGTTATGATTAGATGTGGATAGTGCTATTCTCTTTGGGGTTTTATGGATGAGATCATTCTTATTACAACTTAGTATTTAGAGGTGCGCGCAGAAGAACATGCTATAGGTTTTGATTTGCACATTCTCTCTTTGGTATTGTTCTTCCTAGATGTTTATATTCACATGAAATTGGTTTTAAGATCTTAGTTGGAGCTCTGATGATCACTATATTTATGGTCATGTGTTTTTAATTTTTCTTTATGACATGGATGTTCCTTTATCTCTTTCCTTTATTGAGTGTGGAGAACTTGGGAGAGCTATGGAGACTTGTGGTGAGAGATGCATTGCAGCATATTGGGTTTGTATGATTTGCATATCTTTGTGGATGTTCCTTGGTACTGCATGATGTTGGCTACACTTTTATGTGTTGCTATTGGTGGATCTTTGGATGCCTTGATCATTTTTAGATTTTATATTACCTATGTAGTGGGAGTTCTTGGATGTGTATGTTCATTATATAATAGGTCTGGTACTTGGATCTTGTGATTGCACATTATGGGTTATATATGTTAATGGAATGAGTTTCAATTGTTATGATTTATATAACTTTGAGGTGTGGATAGTTAGATGTATTAGTATTTGTTTTGGGTGCTATTTTTAGCTATGGTGATTATATCTTGACAATTATTGATACATGTTTATTACCTTTCAATTAAGTGTTTGTGTATTGGGATATCAATTGAAGGTGTGACTTATTCTTCATTGTCACATATAGTGTGGAATATCTTTGGATGGTTTCTTATCTTTGTTCATTGGCATGATTGAGGATGAGAGAATTAATGCTTGAGATGGTGGTCACCTTGGTTCTTGTTGCAGGTATCTTGATAGAGCACATGGAGCAATTTGATTCCTTGATGGTGTATGTGGCTATGAGGATTTTTTGCTTGCTCATGTTTGAGTTTACTTGTTTACCCCTTATGCAATGTATACAAAAAGTGGGAGAATGTTAGGAAAAGGAATGTTTTCCACCTTGCATAATGTTATTAATGCAATATTTTATTTATTATGTGGCACACTGAGGGAATCTAGGGGTATGTGCCTCACATAGGTCTAGCATTCTTGGGGATAATTTATGTGTTGTATGTAACATTAGATTAAATATTTGATGTGGGGTTGAACATGGGAAAATATTTAATATTGGAAAAAAATACTAATAATATTAAATGAGGGGTTAATGGTTTTGTAAGCTCATGGTATTAGTCACATGGTTTTATGTAATACCACTTGGTGGTTTTGTGTGAGCTTGTTTCTATAAAATCAAACACATGGATAGTTGTCTAAGGTTGACTTGTTGGACTAGCTATTTGGCTAAGGGGTTGAGAGCATATCTGTTTAACATTTGTGAGGGTTGAAACATGGCATGAGATGTGTGATTACATGCTTGTTAACATGGAGTTCTTGTAGATGGATTGATGTTTCAAAGGTGTTCATGGAGGACTTTGAAGATGTATTGTAATGATTATTCCTGAATAATACATGAGTGATGGATGCTTTTGGAGGTTGGATTTGTCCCTCTTGAGGGTTTTCCTAGGGTATATCTTGTGTCATCTTTGGTGGCATGTTGTCTATTCTTTTGCATATGGATATTGAATACTTGTTTGTATAGATTTCTCTATTTGGGTTATGTGGAAATTATCTTGGGTGGATGGATATTTCCTTTTAGTTTTAAGGTGATTTGGGGTAAATATTTATGTGTTCATGTATTCATCTTGTTTCTTTCACTTTATTTCATTTTATTATCCTCAAATATTTTCTTTGGATGTTCTGATCATTCTCATAGTAGATGATTTATTTGCATCAATATTTATTGGAGAGACAAAATTAAACAAGGATGATTTTCTTAGCTCTTAGCATGAAAATTTGGGAAAATTTCTCTTCCAACTATGTCTCATTATATTAATGATTGAATTTTCCAATTTCTAAATATTCATAATTAGTTTTTTTGATATTTTGTGAAAATGCTCTAAATCTTAGCAAGAGAGTCTAGAGAAATAACTAAAGTTATGATGTCATATAAAAATGTTGTATACAAAATAATTGAAGGATAAAAATTCATATTTTTTTATATTTATAGGCCTACAATGCTATCATAATTTATCGTTAAATTCCTTCAATTTTCTCTATTCTTTGTGAGGATCAAGACTTTGAGTCTTTGTCATTTTCTTAAATATGCTTTCCTGAGTTGCATTATAAGCCTATTAGTTATGTTATACTTGTTCTAGTTGTTGAATAATTTTTATAGCTCTTTTTGCTACATAATTCTTATCTATTTGTAATATTGCTTAGTTTGATATAAAAAATAATAATTCAAGATCAAGACATCATAAAATTTTGATGTTTTTATTGAACTAATTTTAGGCAATTATATTGTTTTAATACAATGATAATTTTTAAAGTCACTTTATAACATTTAGTACAATATAAAGTGACTCTATATTAAATGTTATAAAGTCACTTTATTTAATAAAGTGCTCTTTTAGAAGTTGGAGGTGGTTACAATTGAATTCTTCTAGAAGATTCAGTTGAGCCTTTAAAAGGAGGAATAAGGAAAGCATCTGAGAATTTATTATTGACTTGATATTTCTCTTTGCATTATTGCAAAAGATTGAATTACAATTTCAATTAATTTTTTGAGGATGAAAACCCTTGGAAAGGTTTGGAGGACTGGATGAAAACCCAATTCCTTTGGTGGGTCTACTTAAGGGTTCACATTGGGATTATTTCTTTTAGTTTTGGAGCTTCAAGAAATAGATTGCTAAGAAGAGCATTTTGGAGAAATTTTGTGTCTTCTTCAAAGATAGAATTTTAGAATTCTCAGAGTATCAAATATTTAAACTGTAGCTAAGAAAAAAAAGGTGTCACATCACATAAGAGAAGTTAATGATGAATATTATTTAGATTGTGATTCATTTGACCTGCGATTGGGAGGAGTAAGGAAAAATAATATTGATTCAAATGTCTAACAATTATAATTTCAGAATTATCATAGGATTATTCTTGGTCAATATTCTTGAGTCAAAACTATTTATAAGGAATATAAGAAATATTTATATTTGCTAGCATCCAAGTCAATACATGTCCAAACAAAATATAACATCAAAGAGATGAAAGGGTTCATGTAACCTTTATTCCTTCTCAAAAGAGGCACAAATTCATATATTATGTTATGGGAAATAAGAGTGGGTCATGAGGATTGTGGGAGGCCATGGGTCTTCTTTAGCACCATCATTGCTCCCTTATTTCCAAACACAATGTGTGAAAAGAGGAAATCACTATTTGAAGAAGGAGAATGTGGTAATAGCTCAATTGATTGGAGGCTTAGATTTCATATTTTCCATATGAATATAAAAGACATCAACTGATGATTAGACTTTTGGCTCATTTCCAAAGCTATAATAGCTGCCACTAATGTTTGTGACATGATTCCACCTTTGAAGGGATGCGCAAAATTTGATATTGGTCGAATATTCTACCATTAAATAAATGCAATAGCAATCTTGTGTTAGGTGACTTATTCTCAAGATGTGGGAGCTTATATGTAAGCCACAACCAAGCCAAAAATATTAAGATAAGTTCCAAGGACAATATTGATGATAGTTAATAGGGAGTTGACACTAGAATTGAAGGAGCCACATCATATCTAAATATCTTAGAAGTATGAAATATTTTGGGAGATATTAAAGCCAATCAATGCTAAAAATTAGACCATAAAATTAGTTTGGGAAATAAAAAAATACCATTTACAAGGTAAGGGATATTACAGTGCTATTAGAGCATAGTTTGTTGCAAGTATGTGAAGTTGTTGTCATTGATGTCAAAAATCTTGTGTTGTCATTGGTTTCAACTGTACAAGTAAGAGATTGTTGCAATAGTACGAGTAGTTGGTATTGCGTTGTTGTTTTCTCTGATGATGCTTTAATTGGTTGCATTATATTGTCATTAGTAAGATAATGGTGTCAACCTGTAGTGTTTATTTGATAATATTTTGTCTATGGATGTATGGTTGAGTTGCTAGGTTAAAGTTGGATTGGTGGTGATGAGGAAGTGTTGAAGATGTTTGGTTTCAAAGTGCTTTTGAAAAAAATGAATAAAAATCTGAAATAGTGTGCTGTAGTGGTGTTTTGTGTTGTAGAGTAGTGTTCTAGTTTGTCTCTGTATTTCTTCCACACTAAAGATTTGCTTGTGCATTTTGGATATGTTGATCAAAGGTGTTCAGAGGTGTTGGATTCAAAATTTGATGTGTTGGATTGTTATGAAGAGGAAGTTGTTTCACCAGTGCATGAATTGTGTATTATAGATGTGTCCGGGAGAAATGTTTTTGGTCTGCATTTATCCATAGAGTGGTTTCGGGTCTTGCAGATCTGAAATAATACTGATAGTGTTTGTATCTTTCTTTAGATGAATTTGTTTGAGGTTTGGTGCTTTAAAAGTCAGTTTCTTGAGTTGCAGTGTATGACATAATTATTTGAGTGTATTGGGTGTGTATATTCTTCAGGTGTAAGTTACTGTGAAGGAATTTTTTGGATTTCAAGGTGTTTGTGGAATATTATAGATCATGTTCAAGTATTATGTGGTGTTTTCAAGTCATCTTTTGATTTGCAAAAGTGTGTATTTAATTTTTTGATGGTGTTAACATAGGTTTGGATGACCTTGGTTGTTTACACCAATGCAAAGTTGCTTTGATGTTTGTGGAATTGTGGCATGGCATGAATGAGTGGATTTAGGTCCTAGCTAAGGTATGTTATGGTGCATCATCATTCCTTTCCACCGCAATAATTTTTTGGTGCTGAAATAATTTGAATTTGCATAGTTAAGGTGCATAGATGACCTTGGGAAGTGTTTTCAAGGTTGAAGATGGTGTAAATAAGTGTTGAATTGTTGAGGGATGATAAGATAGATGAGTGTGATACAAATGATGTATTACAGAGTTGAAGAGTGCAAATTTGTGTAGTGTAGTGTGAGATTTCATGTGTTAGATTATTGGATGCAATGAGCATAAGGTGTCTATAATTATTCAGTAAGGCCGTGAAGGTGTTGATGATGTTGTGGTGAAATCTTTTGTTGCATTGAGATGGTTTTCTCATTGTAAAAATCTTCTCTATCTTCTTTTCTATTCTGGTAATGAGCCTTTGACAGTGAGCCCCCCAATAGTGAGCCCTATTGTATTCAATATTGATATTACTTTATATTGTGAGCTAATCCTCACTGTGGTTTTTCCCTTCTTGTGTTTTCTATGTAAACCTATTGTTTCTTTGTGTATGATGTTGATTTGGTTTTTTTTCTGTTATTTTGTTTTATGATAAATCACTCTAATAGATTAAGGGTTAATTGGATTAATGTGGATTTGAATATTTGTGAGGGTTTTGAAGTTTTAAGGTAAAACTGATTCACCCCCCTCTGAGTTGTCTTGTACATTCAACACAGTTATCCTACTAGTTTGTGGTGTTAGCATTTTCATATCAAATTACAACAATGGTTTATTTGTCTTCTACGTTTAGAATTGGGTGAACCCACATAAGTGGTGAACACTTTTGTGGAGGAAGGGAAAAGTCATTTTTTCCCTCTACACAAAGTGAAGGGGTTTGGCTGAACCATATTTTTCACTTGAACCCCTTTGACATGTGAGCGGAAATATTAAAATAAAGGGGTTCGAGCGAACTAGGGTTTGGTCGAACCCCCTTTAATAGGGATTTTTAAAAAAAACCCCGTCATTTTCTCAGACCCCGTGAATTTTTCTCTTTATTTTAAAATGCCTAGGTTCGGCCGAACCCCTTTAAGAGGTTCGGCCAAACCTACTTTACGGGGTTCGGTTGAACACCCTTTTTCCCCTATCTCCTAAAAAAAATGTTTTTTTTTGTAAAAAATTGTTGTTCGAAGCTCAATTTGAAAATGAAAATGCAGAAAAATTTAGAAACCCAACTAGATAATGATAGTCCTTAGAATGAGCTATCCGTCGAATATAATTTTAATATGATTTTCTTTTATTATATATTTTATTTTTTAGTTTTATTAAACATAGGTTTTTCACTGAAAATCAAAATCTTTGGTCTGCACATGTGAAAAAATAGAAGATTATCAAAATAAATTTTTTAAAAATATGTTGAGGCTGGGCATTGATGTCCTTGATCCATTAAAAAAAATAAAATTGAATTTTGATTCATACAAAAAAAGTTATTTTGTATACAGTCCACCTATGTCTGAATTGCAATTGGTTTGACTTTGAAACTTGACTAAGGAAAAAATATTCAATAAAAAACTATGAGACCAAATGAAAGTGCTAGATACTGTAGTTAAAAATCTAAATTTGAAAAAAATAGAATTTTATCCTTCATACAAAAAAAGTTATGTTGTATACGATGAGTGTCACTTTTTAAAAATGCTGTTTTCTGAAAAAAACCAATTTTCGTGGGAGATGGAAAAAAAAGGGCAATATGATTCCAAAAATTTTGAAAAAAACATTTTTGGAATCTAGAGATAAAATGTGATGAGACTCTAGTTTTCATCATTTTCAAATTTCTCACGGTTTAGCCGCTACAAGAGCCCGAAAGTGAAGATTTAGTTAAAAATAATAATTGCAGTGTCCAGTTTGCCCAAAAATTGTAAACCACTATTGTGGGATCACCCAATTATGGATACAACTATGCTTCATGGATATATCTATACTATATTTAATTAATATTACTCTCTTCCTAAGATAATTTGATATTTTCTCACATTCAATCAATTTTTGGGGGAATTAGAAGGAGAAAAAGAGATTTTGAGAAAAAGACAAATGATGAAAGAAAAAAAAAGAAAGAGATGAAAGATGAATTTATTCAATGTGAATTGTAGCTTATAGGTATTCCAAAGAAGCTTGAACATCAGTGTTGCATTGGTCAAGAAGTAGAGACAAACAAGTAGGAAAGAAAAATAGGTTCATTTCAATAAAGTGATAAGTTGGGTGACCTTGAAGATGATATTGTTAATCCACATGAAGACACCAGAATTTAAGGTATGATGATAATTTTGATATTTTGATTACAAACAATAGTCCATTACCTTCACATAATCATGAGATGATAGATAAATCATATGAGTATGATAGTGTTAAGAAATCCTACCTTGTTGATACTGAAGATTTGATGGTTACAAATGAGGTAACAATTGTGGATCCAAGCCACAAACAATCTAACTTTGTGCATCATAGAATAGAAGATGTAAGGAGAAAACAAAGAATGTGTGATGAGTGGCTAAGGAGGGCTAGGGAAGCTAAGTTGTTGGCTTCTCAAGCAAAACAAAACCTACAAAATATCAAAGAACAATTTAGTCACATGGAATGTGAAAGGCAACAACTCGATATTTTCCTTCATCAAACTTCTAAAACTCAAAGGAACGAACATTCAAAAATTGAAGAAGATGTGCATGATATTTATGGAGCCACAATTGATAGGTATGATGCAAATGTTAATTTCATCATTATAAATAGTGAAACAATATCTTCACATGATTTTGGTAGTCACATTGTGATTAAAATGCTTCAAGGGGATATTATAGGTAAGAGGCTTTATCTTGTTGATCTCCAATATTTCATGGTTAGGTATGAAATAGGGATGATAGATACCAAGTACACAAGAGGTTTTTCATTGCATAATGGTTTTATTATTCCTTGCTTCATGAGATCATCATATTATTGGAAGGACACATGGAATTTATAATTTTTTTGATTCCAGCTAAGGCTTATTATCATGATGGATATTGTGATACATTGAGTTATCATTGCATAATGCTTACATTTACAAACATGAGTACTTCTTTGTATGTGGAGTTGGAGTTCACGATAGATGGGCAGAAGATTGTCTTGAGAATTTTGATTGATAGTGTACCAGACATGGTGTCTTCCACAGGGATGGAGGTTTGTTCTATGCATGATGAGGGAGATAGTTTTACATGTTGCATGATGTTTTCACTTCCAATCATGAGTCATCATTCTTATGAGGATTTGGGAACATGATAATTAGAGTAGCACATCAGTCTTCTTCAAAGACTAAGGTATGTGATTGTGAGTTTGTTGATTGCATGTTGAGAATTATTGCAATACTATTCAGGCAAGATAAGAAGATATTATTTGTAGATCTCTTGCATCATAGTGTTTCAGATAACAAAGTTTGTAGATTTATGACATTGATATGTGATCTTGAAAGTTGGTGTTGGGAATTCAGGTATCAATTTCTTGGGACAAGTAATCTCCAAGAAGGGAGGACTATAATGTCCCCATTTTTTGAGTATTGAAATATATTGATATTTAGCTTATTCTATTCCCATAAGATAGATAATGGAGTTATAAGAGAATAAGAATTAAATTAATTATTTAAAGTTGTCTATTTTAAATAAATATCATAAGGATAAATTTATTTTAATTAATTTAATTAAAGTGGAAAATAAAAAGTAATAAAATATTATGTCACTTTATTAAATGTTATATTCACTTTATTTAATAAAGTGCTCTTCTAGAAGTTGGAGGTGGTTACAATTGGATTCTTCTAGAAGACTCAACCAAGCCTTTAAAAGGAGGAATAAGAAAATCATTTGAGCATCCATTATTGACTTGATATTTCTCTATGCATTATTACAAAATCTTGAATTATAGGTTCAACTAATTTTTGAGGAAGACCCTTGCAAAGGTTTGGAGGATTCGATGAAAACCCAATTTCTTTGGTGGGTCTGCTTTAGGATTCACATTGGGATTATTTATTTCAGTTGGGAGCTTCAAGGAATAGATTGCTAAGGAGAGCATTTTGGGGAAATTTTGTGTCTTCTTTGAAGATAAAATTTTAGAATTCTCAGAGTATCAGATATTTAAACTGTAGATAAGACATTTAAAGGGTGCCACATCACACAAGAGTTGTCAACGATGAATGTTATTTAGATTGTGATTCATTTTACCTAAAATTGGGAGGAGTAAGGAAAAATAATAATGATTGAAATGTCAGAAAATTATATTTTTAGAATTATAGCAGGATTATATTCTTGTTCACTAATCTTGAGTCAATTCTATTTGTAAGGAATACATGAAATATTTATATTTATTGCTGTCCAAGTCAATATAGGTCTAGATAACATATAACATCAAAGAGCTGAAAGGAGTCACAAACTTTAATCCTTCTCACAAGAGGCACATCTTTAGATATTAAGTCATGTGAAATAAGAGTAGGTCACGAGTATTGTAGGAGGATGTGGGTCTTCTTTAATACCATCACTTCTCTCTTATTTCTAGCCTCAACCTTTGAAAAGAGGATATCACCATTTGAGGAAGGAGAAATTGGTAATAGAAATTGTAGGATATTTGCAATTGATTAGAGGCTTAGATTTGATATCCGTTGTATGAATATCAAAGACATCATTTGGTGTTTAGACTTAAGCACCATCCAAGAAAAATAATTTGAGATCAATTCAAATATAATTTGTGTCTTGTTTCCAAAGCTATAATAGCCATTGCTAATGGTTGTGGCATGATTCTTCCTTGTAAGGGATGTAAGAACTTTAATATTGGTCGAAGCTTCTGCCATTAAAAAAATACAATAGCAATCTTGTGTTAGGTCACTTATTCACTTAAGATGTGGGAGGTTATACGCAAGCCACAATTAAGCCATTCATATTAAGATAAGTTCCAAGGACAATATTGATGATATTCAATCGAGAGTTGACACTAGAATTGAAGGAGCCATATCATATCTAAATCTCATAGAAGTATGAAATAGTTTAGGAGATATATAAGCTAATCAATGCTACAAATCACACTATCAAATTAGTTTAGCAAATAGCATTGTCAAACTAGAAAGGGAAATAAAAAATATTGTTTAAAAGGGTAAGGGATATTACATCATAGAATGCTCAGCTCTATTATTTTTGACAAGGATAACTTTTAAAATTTTTTAGAATGCATGAACCACAAATATGAGATTTCACTCCCCTTATAAAACCGAGAAAAAAATCCCTCTCGTTTGTATTGCAAAAAAACCCATTTAAAATAAATTTTAGTCACATAAAAAAATGAATATTATAATACTTTGATAAGTTGGTAAAGAAATCATCCATTAAAGATAAGTATTCCATTGAATTCTCCAACAAGGGAAATGAGAAGTCTATATTCATTAAGCTCAACATGTCTAAGGCATATGGCAAGGTTAGTTGGTTCTTCCTTTGTGATATCTTGTTTGATTTTGGTTTTAGCCTAGGTTGTATTGATTGGGTTATGAGTTGTGTGTGCTCAACCAAATTTTAGTTCATATTAATGGTATACCTTCAACACATTTTTCTATATCTTGAGGTTTAATAAGGGGAGATAATTTATCTCCCTATTTGTTTATATTGATGGATGAAGGTCTAGGTAGGATGTTGCAACATAATAAGGTGGATAGACTTATTCAAGGTTGGTCTTGCAATCATAATCTTGATTATCATACCCACTTACAATTTGTTGACTATACCGCCTTGTTGGGTATGACAAAAATTATGGAGGCAACAAACTTCAGAAGAATTCTGGATATATATTTGGCAACCTTGACAAAAAAAATTAATGAAGAAAAATCAAGTATTTACTTCTTCAATACTTCAAAGGCTATTCGAGGAAGGATTATTGATATTCTCCATTTCCAAATTGGGAGTTTACCCTTGAATTATCTAGGAATCCCCCTATCTTCTATAAATATTAGAAGAGATCATTGGAGGAAGGTTATTGATAAATTTCATATGAAAGTGACCCGTTGGAATTTCTACTTGCTATCTTTTGGTGGTAAGGTAATCCTTTTGAAATATATTTTGTAGGAATTTTCTCTCTACCCATTTTTTCTTCTTATGACTCCCAAAATCTTCCTTAAGGAATTTGATTCCCTCTCTAGGAAGTTTCTCTAGGCTGGTAATCTTGAGTCTAAACAATGGAGCCTTGTGAGTTAGGATAATGTGTGTCATTTAAAGAGGGTGGGGGGTCTTAGTCTTTGTATTTATTAATTCAATTGTTAGGCTTTAGTTGTCATATTGTTTTGGAGATGGTGTAAGAATCTCGAGCAGCCATGGGCTCGAATTCTCAACTTCAAATACTTGGGTGGAGTTCTGATGAAAATGTCCTATGAATGAAGTTGAGTGGAAATGGGTCAATGATATGGAATAATCTAAAGAAGGGTGTTGTGGTTATTAAACAAAGGATTTTTTGCATACTTAATCAAGGTAATAAAGCTTTATTTTGGGATGATTCTTGGGACAATCATCCTCCTATTATTTTTTGTTTTCCTCACCTCCATCCCCTTCGGGAGGCCTTTCTCGCTATGGGATGGCATCATGTGGATGATTTTAAACATGTGACCTCTTCAAGTAGAACCTTGCTTCATGGTTGGAAGGATCTTGATATTTGGCCTACTGGGGTTCTTAGGAAGATTAGAAGGTTCTCGCTTCTATTTTGGCCGATAAACTATGTTGTCCTTTGGAGGATTCAAATATTCTTGCTTGGGGCCTTAGTCCTAAAGGTGAATATTTTATCAAGATTGGATATTAGGTCTTGGAGATAAAAAATGGTAGACACGTTCAATTTTGAAGTTAGGAGAAAATTTGGACTAAATTTGGATGGCCTAAATGTAACCTTTTTCATGGTTGGTGAGTCAAAATAAGTGCCTTACTTGGGAAAAAAAATGTAAGAGAGTGTTTTAGGAGCCTTCCATGTGTTTTCTACGTGGAGTAAATGAAGAAGATGTGATTCACCTTTTCTTCTGATGCCCTTTCCCTTATGATGTTTAGAGCCTCTGGTGGCAGATATGAAATAGAATTGATCCCCATTCCACCTCTTTGATTGAATTTTGGAATAGTCTGAGCATACCACTTACTTTAGCTTCCTTTCTTCTAGCATCTTGGAATATTGGTCCCTCTTTCATCATTTGGCAATTATGGTTGGAAAGGAAACAACACATTTTTAAAGAGAAACAAAATGGGGGTTACCCAATTTTGGATAATATTAAAGGTATTCTCAAAGAGACTATTGAGTCAAATATTTTTTAAGATGGCCTTCTATCCTCGGATATTCAGGTGGCTACTCTTTTGGATATTTCTATTAATCCTCACTCTTTTCTTAGGCCTCTTCCTTGGCCTCAACCTCTTAGGAAGGTGAATCAATCAGGTCAGTGGTGTCTTCCCTCTAGAGTTTTCCTTAAAATTAATATTGATGGATCCTCTAGGGGTACTATAACCCGTGTCCAGTTGGCATTAGTGGTGTTGGTTATGACCTCATTGGTTCTGTTTAATTTTTTTTCTCTTCCTCCTCGGGTTTTCATTCTAGAACAATCTAATGGAAGTTTGGGCTATTTTTTATGGTCATAAGAAGGCTTATTCTAGTGATTGGCATAAAATTGTTTTTGAGGTTGATTCTTTGATTCTTGTCAATCTTCTAAAAAAAATATATTTTCTTGATTATGCTTGGAGGTTAGAGGGGGTGATCAAAAAAATATTTCATTTAGCTTCTAAGTTCGAAGTGATTTACTTTAATCATATTGCTAGAGAGTGGAATAGAGCTGTAGATTGTTTGACCAAATGGGCTTTAAAGGAATAGATTGGTTGGATTGTTGAGAATTGGGGGGACTTGGGTCATGATCATTTGTATATACTTCTTAGAATTGTTGATGAAGACAAGATGATTTGATATTGAGGGTCCTTGTTGGGTTGTGTTGCAGACCTTTTGGTGCTATTGGTAGTTGCTATTCTTGGTGAGATGATTTTATAGATCTCCTGCATGGACTCTCCTTTTAATTTTTATTGAGATGGATATGACCATTTGGAAGTGTTTGATTCTTTGATTTATGTACTTGAATTTTCTTCAATATAAATTTATTTTTACCCCAAAAGAAATAGTAATTTTTATGCAGAAGGCATGTCCTATTTGAGAATAGCTGACCAATTTTGTCCATCCACGGTGCATGCTGCTTGAGAGGGGATGCAAGACGGTTGAACAATCCATAGTCGTCAACCATTTTCATTAGTTTTAATAATCCGTTCATCGCTTCTACCATTTTCCACCGTTGCTATTTTAATGGTGCATTATTTTTACATGCCATTTAATTTTATTTTCATTTATTCTCGACTCCATTCCCACTAGGAATCCACACCTTCCATAAATAAAATTGCCATTTTTTTGGCTTTTTTTTTTTGGTTATTTTTCACCATTATTTTACTACTTTCCCTATCACTATTGGTTTCCACTCCTCCATACTCTTCCTCGCTACTCCAATTTGGTGAGGTGCAGCCGAAAAACAAGGTTTCCACAAGGGTTTTAGAGTATGTTTATTAAAATGAAAATTACTAACAAGATCCTAATAATGAGCACATTTAGGTTTTAACATTACGACATCTTTTATCCTATGTAGTTAAGTATCTATTAGTATAATTAATATATAATATGTATTTTATATAATAAAAAAATAAATTATAAATAATATTACTATACTATTTATTATTGATATATATTATATTCTTTAACAAAACTATTGAATACATATATAAAACTATTATAATTAATAATATATATTTTTATAATACAAAATATAATTAATATATTGTATATATTTTATATATTGTAACAAGGGTTCCACGAGGGTTTTATAGTATGTTTATTAAAATGAAAATTACTGCCAAGATCCTAATAATTAGGTTTTAACATTACGACATCTTTTATCCTATGTCGTTAAGTATCTATTAGTATAATTAATATATAATATTTATTTTATATAATAAAAAAATAAATTATAAATAATATTACTATACTATTTATTATTAATATATATTATATTCTTTAACAAAACTATTAAATACATATATAAAACTATTATAACTAATAATTAATATTTTTATAATACAAAATATAATTAATATATTGTAGATTAAATTATATATAATAGTATATATATGTTATACTATTATTATATATTGTATTCTATAATAAAAATTATTAAATATAAATATGAAATTATTATAATTTATATATTTTTATATAGATAATATATAAAAAATCTAGCACTTTAATTGATCTTTGGAGAAATCAGGAAAAATAAAGAGAGAGGGGGAGACAATTCTATATAGAAAGAGGTATATATACTAATACTTGCACTTAAAGGAGGTTCAAGGATTATATTGATAGAAAACTATATGTATGTTAATATGTTAGAGAGTATGTGCTTGTGCATGGATGCATTACAAATTCTAGTTATATGTGGCTAGATTAAACAATTAATAATAAGTGCTAAATAATGAAATGAAATAAATTTAGACAAATCTAGATTTTTCTTGAAATATTTGCATATAGATTGAAAACATAAACTAGTGCAAATGAAAAAATAAAATTGCCATCAAATTGACAAAAAAAAATGCAAAATGGATATAGAATGTTCCCATCCAATTATCAAATCAATATGTATCTAGCTTTATATATGATAAGTGAGATTTTGTAGGCTTTTACCTAGTATTTTAGAGGATTTTACCATTAAATTGCAATTGGTTTACCATTAAATGACAACTAAAACTTGTTTTCTAATGACTCAATAGTGGTTTGTAGGTGTGAGACTTGTTTCATGCTCAAATCTCACACTATATGTAGCCTATTGGCTAATAAAGAGAGAAAAATCAAAAGATAGAGAATGAGAGAGATAAATTTAGATAGATAGATATCGAGAGAGAGAGAGAGAGAGAGAGTAACCTTTTATTGGTTGTTTTATGTCAACAATCTAAGGATAGCATGTTTCCTTGGGGAGTTATACTCAAGGTAGCATGACATTTGATTAAGGATATGGTAATTCAACTTTAAGACCTCTTCAATGTACCCATTGCACACTTAAGGAGACAAACATATAGAGGGAAAGAGAGAAAGAGAAAGGAAGAGAAATAGGAGAGGAATATATGCCTTTATAATATCTTATATAATATTATATATTGTATAGGTAAGGCTCACATCTTATATAATATGATATATTATATAATATTATTAATTCAATATATTTTTTACATATTAAAGTTATATATTGTTAATAAATATATTATATATTTTAATAACTATAATATTAATATTATATATTATAAAATAACATCTCTATAATAATTATAGTTATTTTATTACATATATATTAATTTATATAAAGTCTTAAATATAATACTACTTGTACAAGATGATCCTTATTTATTATTTATTATTATATTATTTATTATATTTATAGTTAAAATATATATTACATAAATAATTTATAATAATATATTATATAATTTTTTTTTATAACATTGTCTACTCTACTCATAGCTTTCAAGCCTCTTGATCTTGCATCAATTGTCTATTGAGTGAAGACATCTAATCCAAATGCATAAACATTTGAAGAGAAATTTATAATGAAGTTTATAACTAGACACAATAAATTACTTAGGTTTGAGATTAGTGTGAATAATAATAATGAACAAATAAATAAATAAACAAATAAACAAGCATTCTTGGAATTGTGAATGAGCATTTTGTTTTAGATTTTTGGGTTATAGTCTCTTCAATTGAATTATTAATTCCTGCCTAGACATAAAATTTATGCATCCATTGCATACAATTTTTTTGCCTGACATTGACAGTCCCACCAATGAAGAGTTAGAATTAAAAAGTTCACCACCAATTCTATATAGTCTATATTTAATTTTCTGTTTTTCAAATAATTAAAATATGCTTTATCTTTTTTCTATTGGTTGGTTTTGTGAATAGTCATGCAAAAATGAAAGAATTTTATTTTTATTGCATTTAATTTGTTTGAATGCAAATTTGAAGCCTATTAATTACTTGAATGACGTTGCACTATTCAATATATCATAATAACATAAACATTTAATAAGTCCCAAATTTGTGAAAGCTTATGAAAGCTTAATAAATAAATAAAGGAGTTACTATTTAGTAGGTTATAATAAAGTTTATAGTCAAATTTACTATTAATAATAAATGTAAACAGTCAAATTTATCTATTCACATTAAATATTATAATGACATTTTTCAAATTTGAGTGTGAAGAATAAATTTTACAATAAAATTGATCTACTTATATTAAATATAGCAGTTGCATTTTGAAGACTCTATTTCATGGTAACAATTTGCATCGTAAAAGACATTGAGGTCAGAAAATCTTTGATTATGTAGAAAAATATACCAAAATCTTATCTTATATTTGATGGAATGAAATAAATATTAAAGTTTGTGCTAGACAATAATTAAAGACTATACAATTAGGACAACCCCTAAACTACAAAAATTGCAATAATTGAAAATTGTAAGTTGTAGAAAGACTAAAAAGGTTTTGCAAGGTTTGAAAATTGGCTGAAGAAGTATTGCAAGGTCTGAAAATTGCAGTTCTTGAGAGACTGAAAAAGTTTTGCAAGTTTTGGAAAGGCTGGACAACATTCTTAAAACACTGAAGGTGCCATTCTGAAAGTATTGAAGAGCATTCAGATTGTAGAAGGTCTAATTTTCCGTCTTTTGAATGTGATTCATTGTCTGCAATTTTGTAGCGTGTTCTTTCTTACCCGTAAGAAAAAGTCTAGATTATGATATGAATAAGAAAGCAAGGTGACATTCTTTTGTGCATTTTTCAATTGAAATATATGTTTGATTTTTTGCAAAAAATTAGAAAATAAATTACTGGTTATAGACCAAGGTGAAATAGAAAATATATAACAAGTCCAACAAACTGTATGACATATCAGGTAAGGATGTATCAAATATTATTTTATTTGTTTTTCTATGTAACTTGTTCTAATTATCTTGCCAAATCAGAGATTTCTTTTCGTAATTTACAGCTTGAACAGTTCAGAGGAGCAATTACGCTCGAAGGCTATCCAAACATAAGACAAAAGTTCGTATTATAAATCCTTACTTTGTTGATAAGTAGGTATCTGTCACTTTTAGGTTAACATTATGTCCATCTTGTTTTCTAACTCTGTACATGTGTTGTTATTCAAATATTGAAGATTAAATTTCTTAGATGACATTTTATGTGAGAGCCCTATACGTGTGTTGTTTTTCAAATATTGAAAATTAACTTTGTTAGATGATTGTTCATTCCAGAACCTTGTGGATTGTAGACAATAGCTGGGCAATCAACTGTTGCTAATATCTTCTTGGTAAGGGTTCATTCCTTTGTCTGTACTAATAGCTTCATTGCTAAAGGTTCATTCCTTTCTCTGTACTAATATCTTCACTGGCAAGGGTTCATTCCTTTGTCTGTACTTCATTAAGTTTAAGTTTGTATTGTGTCTTATTTTGTTTGATTTGCTATGTCAGGTGCTTGCTAATGCGAGAATTTTCACGCCATTTTATAGGTTTACAAGTTCGGAGGAGCAGTTAAGATTCAGTGACTTGAAGGCATACAATATACAAATTATAAGTCTGTGCTCTTTTGGATAAATAGGTAAGCATCTAAGACTTTGCATTTATATTTGATGAAGAGTTTGTATCCTTGCTTTTTTCCTTTAAAAAAGTATTCAAGTCGTTCCAATTATCTTGTTTGACAAAGATGCTTCGTCATAGGAAGTAATAATTACTTTTGGTCACTAAAAAGGCTAAAGTTAAGCCGGCACTGCTTGGTGAATGAGTTGCATTAAGATAAAATAACAAAGTGGTCCCAGTTATCTTGTTTGGCAAAGATGCTTCGTCATAAGAAGTAAAAGATTACTTTTGGTCACTAAAAAGGCTAAAGTTAAGCTTGCATTGCTTGGTGAATGAGTTGCATTAAGATATTTAGCAACAAAAGAATGGAACATTGAAAGAGCCATTAAGCTCGTAACAATTGAACATAAAATTAAAAAGCATCTGCAGTAAACTTATCATATAATGTCAAATAAGGAAAATTTTATACACAAAATTTAGTGTCTGCAAAAAAAAAGCTATATTAACTATGTAAATTTTATCAAAAACAAATAGTTTAAAAGTAATGCATAAGTGACGTTTGTGTGATACAATGAGTTACAAAAAACTGTAGGCAAGCCCAGTAATCTAGTTTTGGTTACAGAAAACTATAGGCCTATTGATGTCTTATGTTCAAGTGGATGTAATGAGAACAACATTATCTTTAGCTTGAGTAGAAAGACAAACAGATTCAGATGCAGGCCCAACAATCTAGTTTTTCTTACAAAAAACTGTAGGGCTATTAATGTCTTATGTTCAAGTGGATGTAATGAGAACATCATTATCTTTAGCTAAATCTGCTTGAGTTCGTTGCTTTAAAAATAGTTATTGATGCTGATTGAGAGATAATATAGGAAATATCTGGTCTGATACTAAAGGTGACTCGCTAGAAACATGATTAACCTTGCTTGAATTCAGCCAAGAAAAAAGTCTCTGGTAGTACTATTCATTGCCTATGAGCTACAGATCCTTTCCGTATGCAATTTTAGTTAACTAGGAAAAACTATTAACAAAATAAAAGCAATGACTTAGAACCATCTGACCAAAGTATTTTGTCCTAAGATGAATAGTTAAAAGGAGCTTTTTCACATCCTATGATCCATCATCAGGATAAGACTTATCTGATGATGGATGTGCATGCTTTGCCAAAAGTACTTTCCTGATTTTATGGACTGTAGAAGCTTACCAATTTTGGAAAAAATCTTTAATTAAGAGAAGTATACAAAGCCTGGAAGAAGCCAGTAAACCTAAATATAAGATTCTACAAATGCAAAAGCGAAGATTTCTATCCCTAAAAGCGAAATGTTTTCTTTTTCAAAATCAATTTCATTCTAAAGTCTAACTTGAGACTCTTTGATTGCCTATTATATGTTTTTTTGTACGCATGCATATGTGTGTATATGTATTTCAAAAATGGGCTCCAATTTTTTAGTACAAGATGCTACCTATGGGTTTTGAATAAGGGGCCTCACAAACAGTGTGGCGCAGCAGGACTGCCTGTTGCAAATTAATTGCCGCTGTAGCCCCCCTTCATGTTGCTATGACCTTGGGAACTAAATTTTAGCCCCTTTAATGAACACGTTATGTTTCTATAAGCGAATCATAACTCTCCTGCTCTCTTTTTTCTCTATGGTGTCTGTTCACACCACCAGTATGTCTCGATTTTGGAAACCCTTTTTATTTTTAAGTTTTCAAATGTTGTACATGCGATATGGCTATCTCTGTATAAATTGATAGTGGAGGGGACATTTAACTCAATGAAAGTCGTATTCAACAGGCCTTATCTATATTTATGCGTTTGGTTTAAATCTTGGATTTATTGGCAAGAAATTAATTATCAAGTCCTAATGGCAACACATGTACTGCTATTTAGCTGTGAGATTTTTAAAAACTTTTTCAACTTTTTGTTTTTCTTTAAAAAGAAAAATAACTTCTGATCTTTTAGGTTATATGAAAATATTGAGATCTGAGAATTTGATTAATTTTCCCACATTTGTAATTATAGAAGAGGGACTTGAGACTGCAAACAAAAAAATGGGCTCCAATTTTTGAGTACTAGATATCAATTCATTTTGTCATAGTTTTCCTTCATTCCAATTTTGACCCAGTTGCCTTGTAGAAGAGATCCTAAACCCCACTCCATGGAACTTTCTGTTTAAAAACAAAGTATGCATCATGGGTAAGGAAAAACTTGCCTATCATGTAAAAAAGAAAGAGAAAAGGAATGTTGACAGATATCCTTGGAAAGTAGGTGTGAATTTGAAATACTAAGTTTAACTCCATACCTAACAACGCAACCTAGAAGCGTCAAGCAGAATGTCCTCTGACTTCACCAGCCCTGCCCTCAGTGCAACTACCCAACAGCACAACAACACAAACCTAGGGTTTCCTGTCTGCATTACTAAAACCCATTAAGACTAGACTGAATGTGATCTAGGTTCTAGAGTTCCAAAATATATGCATTTGTTTCTTCTGATCTAGATCAAGAAGGATTTTCTTTTCACCATGAATTTTTTGTTCGTCGATATACATTAAATTAAATTTGCTCAAATATAAAGTGATATCTCCAATTATGGAGTTTTTCTCTAAGTTCAAGCATGCTATAAACCCTTTTGTCCCTAAAATTTGTAGACTGGTGATTTTGGGGGATTAGAGTCTCTCGGTATGTTGTATCACACATTAATGGAAATTGGAAATATGGCAATAGGGTATTCTGTTTCTTCTCTTCTCTTATTATCTAGTTTTTGAGGATTTGATCCCAAATGTCAACAAAACAATCAGAGTCAAATCGAGAAACATCTCAAATTAATATTATATTATAGATTATGGAAATTTTGTCTGTATCTTATTTTATTTTTCCACCATGGAAAGAACACAATATATCAAAATAAATAACAATGCTAGTCATCGAAATACTAAAAAAAATCATACCTAATGCACAAACACCTTTAGGAAAATTCAGGTTTGGGGTCAAAATACATACTTTCTCAAATAAATCTTCTCTAATATTGAAGCCATTATAAAGCAATTGTGGGTCTATCAACAGGTGTTTAAACATCTTAAATTGAGAGAGAGGATGAAGTTGAAAGGCCTCCAATTTAACTATCTGGCAATACCTGTGACTTCTTTCCAGATTGCTTGCACAAAAGGAACCACACTTGTTCCAAATTCATGTCTTTCTGAACCATAGAACTGTCCAGATCCTCAAAAATACCCACACTCACATTTAAATACTCCTTCACTCAAACTCAGAAACTTCCATAGCTCAAGAAGAAGAATAATATAATGACTCACCATACTATGTAATGGGTTATAATTATAAATCGTGGCTCGCAAACTTCTGTCTGAGTCTCTCTCTATTTCTGCTACATGCTATGTGCATGATACAATCTGTTCTGTGTGTCTCAATACAATGCCATTTTTGTATTACTGTACAAATAAATATACGAATGACAACACATTAACTCTTCCGTATAATCTGCTCTAGACGTGTTTCAATATAATGTCATTGCTGTATTGGAATGAAAGCTGCTCTAGTGTCTCGCGTACAAACATGTATGGAAAAGGCACCACATTAGACCTTTAGAGACAATTAAACTTTACCTACATCATTTACCACCTTTTAAAAATATGTTGCTGATAGTGTTTTTTGGAGATTTCTCGTGCTTACAATACACCCACGAAGACCACTTTTAAAAATATATCGATTTCTAAAGTTTGGTTATTCGATTTCAATATGTTTCTAAGCATGTATAGATAGAACACCATACTAATTCACATATGCATCTTAGTTATTCGCTTCGAAGTATGAATTACCTGTTTCGATTGGTTATGGTACAAACTGGAGTTCATTGGTTTGAAGTCAAGATCTGTCATGCCTTCCACCTCACAATGCTAGAATGACCTCCTACAAAAGTAAGGGCATTTATGCACTTGAACACCTCTAGGGCCACGTCAAGGGGGCCAAGGTTCTCCCTCAACTCCTACAAGAAATCCCAACCTATGGACATACATTTATGGACCAATATATAGCTCCAAGAGGCCAAAGTTCTACATCAATCCTTGCAAGAAATTCCAACTTAAGGGAACTCTTTAATGCTCTCTTTTTTACAATTAAAGGAGGAAGAGGTTTTTTCTTTCATCGACACCAGGGGTACAAGGATAGAGCACATCATACCAGTCCACCTGTAGGTGCTTTGCCTAAAGGCCCTAAAGCTATAATGATAAATTTGTAATTGTGTTGATCCGGTAATAGGTTCGACATAATGTTATTAATCAGATTATTAATATTAGATACATTAGAAATAACATGATTATAGGTATATATTATTGATAATATTATTAATCAGAGTATTAATATTAGATTAAATTAGATAAATTTATACGATAGTTATTAATTAGAGTATTAATATAAGATATATTAGAAATAAGATGATTATAGGTATATATTATTGATAATATTATTTTAAAATAAATAATATATACAATGTAATTTTATTATTAGACTAATATGTCACTAACTAAGTAGGATGGACTATATATGAAAATACATTTAATTTTCCTTAATGAGTTGACATTTTGAAGACTTGGTTTTCCAAAGTAGCCTCGAGTTAAGTTATTTTGTTTTCTACATCTCAAATTCACATGTTGATCTATGCAACATAATCTAAATGTAAAAGCTTTTCAAAAATCAAGTTTCTTAAATGCGGTTGCCTCATATTGTTCAAGAATTTTGTAAACACTTTGCTAAGTAGGTTCTTTGCAATCTATTAAATATGAGTACATTGTTCAAAAGTACATATATTATACTTCTACAAGCTTTGAATACATTATTTTTTCCTAGTGTTAACAACTCAAACATGCTTGTAAAAAAGGCTTCTCACTTTTTTTTGTACCTATATGTCTCTTTTCAAACATTCATAGTCCATTCAACAAATGAATTTATTTAATGTGTTAATAACTAACTAGGATGTATCTTCTACCAAAAAACCTCTGACAATTATTATTTATCCTAAATTGAATATTTTTAATTCAAACAATACACTACTTAATATTTTACAATACATCTTCTACATGATATCAAAGTAGCAATCCCACTCATTGTGCATCACAACGTGGACCAAACACAAACTATCTACAAATGGTTTTCCCATACCAATTTTTTTATAAATTGTATAATAGTCTATCTTAGCAAGCAATGGCTGCTCCTTTCTATCACAATAATATGCTATTCCCATCGGTTATTGTATTTTTTCAAAATGTTCCTACTAATATTGTTGCTCATCCTAGTCATATATAACCCTCAATTTATTATACTACTGCTATGCAATGTAGTAGTCTTCTTCTACTTCTTTGCATATATTATTGCCAAATCCTTTCCATCCAGAATATAAGTAGCCAACCTCCAATTCTAAACCCAAGAAACTGGAGACATAAAAAAGTTAAGCTTAATATGTCCTGATGAAATTCTTGAATAGAAGTAGATAATGCAAAGAAGAAATGGACATAGTGCCAAGGCAGTCAAGTTCTCAAGAACCTGCAAAAGAAATTCAAGTAACTGAACAAGTAAAATTGAAGCAAAAGGGATTCAAGTACCGTAGAAATAAAAAAAATATAAAGGTGTTAAGAGATGTCCATGGGCTCGTTTTGCTTCAAAAATTAGGGATCCTGGATCTAAGAAACGCCGATGGCTTGGAATATTTGATATGATTGAAGAGGCTACAAATGCCCATGAAGCAACTACTAGGTGCATGAAAGGAACTAAGGCAACTACAAATTCCAACTATATCACTTCAAACCCATGGAATTTCTCTGAAGATGCTTTGTTGCCATCTTACAAAGTGGACTATACAACCAAAGCAAATCAACTTTTGGTTCAATCTACCAAATTAACACAACATCCACCATCTGATTATATGTGCAGTAATTCAACATATATGATATAAATTTTTAAAGACAAAGAAGCAACAACAAATGATGTTTACTCAAATACAGGTTTATTGGATGAAGTAATCTATAAATACTTTCCAAACTCACATTACACTAGTTCTATTGAAGGCAACCAGGAGAATGGTGGTACATCTCAAGTGTTAATTGCAAAAGTTGACAACTTGATACATACAAATTATGAGTGTCTTTACATGAACCACATCAAGGGTATGATCCTTAACACAAAGTTTTGGTTTCAAATCCCTATTCATAGCAGTTCTATATAATAATAGTATGAAACAATAGATTATGTCATTCAATATTGAGATTCTGTGTTATTGTTATTTAAATTATTTATTACTAATTAATTTCATTGCCACTATTCCTATAGATGATGCAAAAATTGCTGAAATTTTTGTCAAGCAATTTCCTATGTTGTTTGAATCTACTAGCGTTGAACCAACGAGGTGAACAAAGCTGAATTCAATTCAAATATTGAGCATGTCCTTCAGCATCCCCATATGGATACTAAGAACATGAACAAGAACATTCACAATGGCTATTTGTGTCACCAAGGAACCTGATAATTCTATTGCCATAGAACAACTCCACTGTGAGATTTGTTCACAAGCTGCAATGAAAGTGCAAAAAATAAAGACTAAGTCGCAAGGTATGGAGGAAAGCATAAAGTTATTGATGGAATCTGATGCCAAAATTATGCATAAATTTGCAACCATGCTCTCCTTTTTTTAGAGTTTCAATTTGTAGAGACATGCAAAAATCCATATAATTTTGAAAACTTTGGAAATATGTATAATTTCCCCTAAAATCACTTTCTATTTTAAATTAGAATTGAAAAACCAAAATTCAGTCTAAGAAAATGATTTGCTACAGATAGTTTTCTAATTTGATTTTTGTAATTTTCTATTTTATTATGCTTAAATTTTCTTGTATATGTATGTCTACAAATATTAATAATGCAAGTTCAATTTTTAGTTTTCAAATGTTGTGTTTTCCTTCCTAAAAATTAAAAATCAAAGATCATTTCAGTCAATATTTTGTACCTTTATGAAAAGTCGACTTGCTTGATACTTTCTACTAAAATTTATGCATTTATGTTTAACTCTTTTCCAACTTAGATTTATGCAAATAGTATTAAGTACTACAAATATGTATATATTTTCACACTATTAAAAATTAACAAGATGATAATAGTAATTTAAAATAATTATAAATTCAAATATATTGTAATGACATTGGGATTTATTTGTTACAAAAGGGGAAGAGTTAAATAACTAACAATTTTTTTTTATAAACCATCGAAAGTGAAACAAATAAAAAGAAAGAATGTTGACGAACACAATGAGAAATGCTATCAACCATTCCTGGAGATATCATTGTATTAGATGCAAACGATGAACATGATGATAACTACAATGGAATAAGATCATACACTCATACAACTACTCTACCAACTTAAATATATGCTTGAAACCAAATATACTTGTAGAAATATATGCTAGAAACTATAAGGGCTGATGCAAGAAGTTGGGTCCACAAAAAGCTCAAAAAGTGGAAGTGTTTTTGCTGTTTTTCAGAATTTGTCACACTTGAACTAAAAATTTGAGGCACTTACACAATGAATTTTTAAAAAAGTCAGTAATATGAAATTTAGAGATTTGAATCTAGTTTATAAATATGTAAATTATTCAAATACTCAGATTGTAGAAACTAAATTTTGATAAAGATCTATAAAAACCACTTTTTAAAAGTCCCTTTTTTTTACCATACCATGCACATGTACGGACAACACTTTTTGAATCAAATAAAAGTATTTTACTAATAAATTTTGGGGAAGGAGAGCTAACAACATGAAGATTGATGAGGAATTTTTTTTGTAATTTTTTGTTGAATATTTTTTTTATTATTTAATTTTTATTGGCCTTAATTGTTGTTTTTAAAAATCAATGTGTACGGACAACATAATTTGACCTAAACTAAACATTTTTTGAATTATTTTTTTTCACTGTGTAAAGAATTGTCTAAAGATTGATGTCATATAATTTTTTTTCTAAAAACTTTAACCAAAAAAAAGTTATTAAAAAACAAAAAAAGTTTGATATTTCAAGTTTAATGACTAGTTTGCTTTGAAATTAATTAAAAAATAGAAAATATAATCCAATCTTAATAAAAATTATATATTTAAAAACTAGACATCATGTTCTGCAATGGGTTTTAATTTTATAGATTGATTTAGAAAAAAAATTCATCAACCATATTGTCAAAGTTGAACATTCTTCTTCAATCTGCCTTAGTTTTTTAGTTGCAGGTCAAAGGCTAAGGCTCGGATTGCCAAAGCTTTCCCGAACCTAAAACCAAGTTTCCAGGTGGGTTGGGAAATAAATTTTTTAATAACGCATATGCGTAATGAAACGCATACGCGTTATTGAAACAAAACGCATATGCGTTTCATAATGCGTACGCGTTATGTTTTTACCTATTGGGTAAAGGTAACGCGTAAGCATTATGAAACGTGTACGCATTATGAAACGTGTACGCGTTCCTTTTTAAGAACAAGTACGCGTTTCATAACGCGTACGCGTTTCTAATATATCCATTTATCCTAATTTGACATTTTCTGATACAATACGATTTTCCTGCAACATTCTTTTTCTACAATACGGCCCGCAAGTTCGATTTTCTGCATTTTTTATTACAAATTTGTCTTGTGCAGGGCATATTCTATTGCAAATTGGTTGAAAAGTCAAGTGCAGGTTGAATTTTCTGAAGTGGAATCAAGTACAAGAATAATTTACAAGAAGATTCAAAAAAAGTTTTTGGATGTATTCATGATATTTTTGTGTACTTCAAAGTTCAAAGAAGAAAGGATCTTCATAGTACAAAGTGTTATTTGAATATTTGAAGGAGATAAAAATTTGAAAATTGGTTACAAGTAAATCATTTGTTTTTTCATCAAAAAGGGTTTTGTAACCATGAGATCAAAACAAAGACAAAGAAAAAAGTGTAGAATGTCAATGACACCCGAAGAAATTCAAGCAAATAAAGATATGGAGGCAAAAAGACAAAAAGATAGAAGAGAAAGAATTCGTCAAATGAAAATTTGGAAGCATCTACTTCAATGAATGTTGAAGAGAAAGTCATGAATGATGAAATGAATGTAGATGATGCAAATGTGGAGATGGTGAATATAGAAGAAAATACAATTATGGAGAGAAACTCAACTATGTCTTCAACTACAACTTTGAATGATATGGAAACAGTACATATGCAAACAGCTTCGGGTATGTCTTCAAATCCACCTCCCAATGATATGGAAAATGCACCTATTCAAACAATCTCTCCAGGTATTCTTTCAAACCCAAGTCTTGATAATATTGATTTTGCTTGTTTAGATGAAGCTGGATACACCATTGATGATATCAATAATTATAGGGTTGAAAGAATGCAAAAACAAAAAAATGATGAAAATATATCTTATGAGAATTTAAATGCTAATCAAATCCCTCATATTGATGAAAATGAGAATGAAATCTTTTTTACTTTTGAAAATGAAAATGGAACCCCTTGTATGGATGAAGATGAAAATGAAACCCCTTGTATGGATGAAGATGAAAATGTTTTTTTTACAATTGAAAAAGATGTGTTAGATAACCTTCGTGGTAAAGTTTCTTGGAGACAAATTAGAACTTATGGAAATAAAATATATAAAATGTTTTTTTATAGAAAGAAATTAGGATTCCAATGTCAACTCATGGTGCAATTGATGAGAATGTGGAAAATGAGAAAAGTGATGAAAAAATTAGGTATTTTTGTAAAACCAAAAAAGAAAGATGATTCAGTAGAACAAGTCATTTCTAGTGTTGCTAATGCTATTGATTTTATAGATAAGAAAAGTCGATCTAAAGATAAAAATGCGGCTCGTCATGCAATAACAACTGCTTTATTTGATAAAGCAACTTCAAATAAAAGAATGTTAAATAGGATTAGTAAATGTATAAAAGTAAATCCCAAAACTTTGATTAGAGCTGCTAAAAGAAGAGAAAATATTGAAAATGATCCAATTAATCAATGTTGGAGTTTTAGTGGTAGACTCCCAAGATCAGACATGAAATTAACTAATGAAATTAAATATTTAATCGATAAATTTTGGCATGATAATACAAGAGTATCACCTAACATTAGAGATGTCTTAAAATTAAGGGTGGGTTCCAAAATTCGTGTACCTCATCCAAAGCATCTCTTAGATATGACTCAAACTGAATTATATAAATTTTTTTAGATGCTTCAATCTTACCATTGAATATTAAAATAAGTCAAAGATCATTCGAAAAGTGTAAACCTTGGTATGTTAGAATTAATAAGCAACAAATTTCTTGTTGTTGTAAGACTCATGTACAATTTCGTTATTATTATGATAGTTTTCGATATATACGATGCACTTTGTATGTTAACCAAATTATGCAGGACATTTGTGGTATTAATATGCCACCTGAAAGAATCAAAGATTTTATATTAGGTTTATTTTGTGAACCCTCTAACAGAAACTTATTTTATTTAAAATCATGTATTTCTAGAGAATGTGATAGATGTGCTAACTTTTCATTATTAGGTGAATGTATGCATGAAAGTAGTTTAAATGAATTTGGACAACAATTAGTAGATGTAAAAAGATTCAAAAATGTTGAGTATTCTTTAAAAGATGGAAAAACTGGAAAACGTTGTGAGCTAATTATGGAAAAAAATACTATGCATGCATTTATTAAAGAATTTAAAGATAAGATTGTACCTAAATATGTTCAACACTCTCAGTATGGTCATTGGCTTGATAATCAATTTCGTTTATGTAAAAACACATTCCCATTTGGAACTATATTGTCAGTTGTTGATTTTGTTGAAAATTATACTCTTGCTCCACAAGAAGAAATTCAATCACAGTATTATAATTTAGTGCAAGTATCTATTTTTGTTCATATTGTTTATAGACATGTAGATGATAGTAGAGAAGATAATAGAATTTTTTTGAGAGAGTACCATTTTTATGTAAGTGATAATCGATTACATTCATCTGAGTTTGTTCAATATTGTTTTGATATATTTTACAAAAATTTAAAAGAAAGAGGAATTCAATTGCTAGAACATCTCATATGGTCAGATAATTGCACGGGTCAATTCAAAAATGCTAGGATGTTTTATTGGTTATGTAGAGTTCATAAGGAAAATAATATCCAGCACATATGGAGTTTTTTTGAAGCCGGTCATGGTAAGGGAGAACACGATGGAGCAGGTGCATGTGTGAAAAGAGCTCTTGCTAGAGAGCAACTAAAATTTGAGGATGCTGCAAAATTTAGAGATGCACATGCAATTGTAGATTGGTGCAATACCAAATTATCTACAAGAGTAAGTGAGAGCTCAATAATTCACCGCTTCTTTTGGTTAGTTGAAGAAAATGATATTTGTTCTCGACAAGATTGTGAAACAATTAATGGATCTGCAAAATGGCATTCATTTAAGAGTTCGAATGCAAACACATGGACAATATGGACAAGGGAGTTGGCATGCTTTTGTCAATTTTGTATTGCAGGTGATTGGGAGGCTTGTGAAAATATGGAATGGGTTGAACAATGGCAACAAAGAGCCTTAACACCTACATCGACACATGTTCAACATGGAACAATAATTGAAGATAATCAAGCGTTCGCATCAGATGATTATGACCGTGTTTCTGATCTTGTACAAGAAGGTACATTATTTATTGAGATGAATTTTATATGTATGCATGTTTATATACATGAATTAAATATAAGTCGTGCTCTTTATTGAATTTTTTATCTATTTTTGTAGGACATGTGTATGCTGTTGTTGCACCCGAGGGGAATGAAGAGGAGACAGAGTACTGGTTGGCTAGATGTGTTGAGAGAAAATATAAGTTGGTACATCCTAGAGTGGATGATGATAACTTTGAGTATCCAACTGGTTCAGTCGTTGTTGTTGGCACCTGGCTTCGAAAATATTTGATAAGAAAGAATGGCTTGCCTGCATTTGAAGATTATGAAAGACACAAGAAGATTATACATTATTCACATTTGATTTTGGCAACCAATATAAAACTAGTTAGATATCACGGGAGGCCTGCTAATAAAGTTTTATGGACACTTTCAATAGATGATCATGAGACAATCATAGATGCATTACAAAAAAGAGAGGATGTGGATGGTACAACAGAGTAAATAAATATTGGTAAGTATATCTAGTTGTATGTATATATTTAATTGATATATATATTTGTCTTTAAATTCATTTCCTTATTAAAGTTTTATATCATTTTTTGTTTCAGGTCTCCCTTGATACAAAAAAGAGAGGAGATGCACTCTTATTACAATGGAATTCGAATCTACAGATAGGTAACTATATATAGTTGTAGATACATTTAGTTGAGAGTATAAATATAAAACTAAATTTAACTCATTGTCATTTTATAAAAAGTTTATAATTTATTTCATATCCTCTTAAGCCATCCTTGTATGTACCATTAATCCATCCGCTTGCATCCCCTTTAAGTCTCTCTATTAATTCCCCTTAATTCATTCTATTAGGACCCCTTAATCCATATCCTTGTATATCTATCCTTAATCCATCCTCTTGCATCCCCTTAAGTCACTCTCTCAACACCCCTTAAGACATCCCCTTAAGCCATCCCCTTAGGTCACATGGTTTAGAGTTTAGGGTTTCTAGGGTTTAGGTCACGTGGTTTAGGGTTTAGGGTTAAGGGTTTAGGACCCTTAAGTCATATCCTCTTACATGTACCCTTATTCCACAATCTTGCATCCCTTAAGTCACTCGCATAATTCCCCTTAAGCCATTCTCATAGGACCCATTAAGCCATACCTTAGGGTTCATGACATGCATCCCATTCATCCATCCTATGGAAAACATCATTTGAATTTTTATGAAATTTATAAGATCCAATTTTGTAACTTTTACTATATATTTACTTAAATGAATCAAAAAAATTATAGAACTACTTATAGTTTACATTAATTATTTTTGCAGGTTCTCATCAAGTCGGTCTACCATGCGATTGTCACTGAAAAATTATTTTATCAAGAGACTATGTAAATATCAATTTTTGGTCTTCACGTAAAAATTGATAAGCTAAATAATTGGATATACATGTGCACACATATATGTTTCATCATGTTGTATAGTTGTATGATTTTCAATTAACTTATTAGTAGCATTTTAAAAATCTCATTCCAATTTTATAGATTATACATTTCATATAATTGTTCAAATATTTTCTAGAATTGGTAAATAGTTAAAATTACGCGAGCTCTTAATTTATTATGAATATAATCTAAACTATTTAAGGAATATTTAAATTTATCACCTTTAACCATGTGATAAATTATATATTTATGAAATTTGATTGTAGAGATAAGAATTTATATCTAGTGCATGTATTACTTGAAAATTAGATAAAATATCTAGATCTACATATACATATGAGTGCATATAATCATCAAAATGAACATAACATGATCATAATTGACTGCATATATATAATCATCACATTAAAGTCATCTGATATAAATAAACAAAAATATGTATATGTCAAGTCCAACACATAAAAGTTTAAATAAAACTAGAGATGTCTGGTCTATTTAAAATTTAAAACCATTTAACTATCAGGCTGATCAGTCAAATCAAGTCTCCTCTTTGTTCCAGGTCGATTAGATGTACCTGCATCATGCTGTAAAAGAGTACAAGTAACTTGAAATTAGATTTAAATTTATTTATAAATTTTGATATAATTAAACATATTTAAACCTGACAAAATATAAACTTTTGGATTAAAAAAAATTAATTAATTAAATATCTAGTAAATACAATAAAAATGATTTTTAAGACATGAATAATTTACCATATGATCATGTGGATCTACTGGAACATTTTGTTCAATAGGTAGCATAACTGTCACTTGAGAAGATTCAAATGCCTGATCTACTATATCCTGCATATTCATATAAAGCAATCAATATGTTAAAACCTCGAATATATATATATATATATTTAAAAGATCCGTAAAAATTGTTTAGGATATTTAGTAAAGTTTACAACCTTGAATGATATGACCTCAAGATCACGCACCTGAGATTGCCCATGCATAAATGCTGACGATGTCTCAGGTGCACCTGCAATGGGTGTCTCATGAAATGCCTGCATATATATGTACAACAATTTGTATAGATCATTCACGCATGTGTATGTAAAGTAAAAATTAAATTAGATCTATGATGTGTATTTAATTCAAACTTAACAAACTTTTTGAAAGAATGCACCTGAGCTGATGATGACTCAGGAGCGCTCACCACAACTTGTGCTTGGTCAGCACTAGGCATGCTCATCTGACCTCCCTGCATCTAGATATAATATATATCAATCACACATCATGTGTAAACATTTAAAATAAATTAGATATATATATCCACACAAACTAAATTTAATATATATTGGTTTAAGTACCTGACCAAAAGGTGAGCCCATATCTACAACACTCGACATATAGACATGATCATTTTGAGTTTCAGGCATTGTCTGATCATGCGTCTACACCAAACACTTATTGAATTAATATTGTATTATATATATAATTTGATGTTATTATTTAAACATGAATTTTGCACATTCCAAAAAAATATATTAAGTTCAAAAGATGAACATACCTGTGTAAGATGATGCTCAGAATATAGTAAATCCATAAATGACTCTGTCTCAGACGCAGGTGGGTCACCTGAAGTGGATGCCTGAGTATTCCTATTGCTGGAGCCTCCATGCTCTCTATTGACCACTTCAGCCGCCGCGTGTGAAGTCTGATGAGTGAGATGTCCTGAAAGTGAACTCAATGCTCCTAATGTCGATAGCATGGTTTGCTGCTGAAATGCAGCAGGAACACCAGGAGAAGCAGGAGGAACAATAGGAGCAATTGGAGCACATCGTTGAGGATCAACACGTGCTCCTAATCTATGTTGGGGCATGCCACGCCCAGCTCCCTGAAATGACCTCATATCAAAATAGTTGGGTTTTAAACCCAACTCAAACTCTGCCCATAACTTTCTCAAAAAGTATAGGGGCACCTCAGAATTGCCATGTGGTGGAGTATCAAACACCATCCACCATCTATCCCAAAAATGTGCAGCTATCAAGGGGTGCCTACACCATAAAATTGAAATTCGTTTTTTGGTGGGTGGAATTGGTTGGCTAGTTTGGGGGTTAAAAAAATATTGGCACAGGGCTTCTTTGGTAATTTTAAGGTCATTAATTTCTTTATAAGACAATCCATCTGCATAGAATTGTGTCCTCTCACCTCTCCATTGATGGAAACTATCTAGGTCCGCATCAATAAATCGAACAGAATCGACAATAATTTGCATCGTAGATGCAAACCATGAGAGATGGGGGGGAATTCTAGGCTCATTTTTTATCAGATCTATATTTTCTTGAATGACCGTAAGATTTTCCCTAATGCTCTCTCTCAACTGATCCTGGTCTACTATAGGGGGTGGGGGGATAGGAGGTGGAGGGTTTGGAGGAATGGGGTTTTCTGGTGGTGGTGGGTTAGGATCTATGGGATCTACAAGAATATGTGGTTCAGGCATAAAATCCTCAATGCTAAATAGTGGATCCATGTGAATGTACAACCAAATGGCAACTGCAAATGTTAAACAATTAAAAAATATATATCAACAAACTAATTAAATAATGCAGACAATTTGAAAGAACTATTAAAAAATCACATTGAACGTGCACAAATCCAAAATGCAATTCATTTGAAGACCATTCGATTTATCATTAAAAAATCCATAATGTTCATTAAAAATCCATAGCATGTACACATTAAAGTTTATAATTTAAGTTTGTACAAGTTTTGAAAATTTCAAATTTGTGGTTTACAATTTGAGTTTTGGGTAAGGGTTTGTGTTCATATTTTAGAATGTAGGGTTTAGTGTCTATGTATATTAGAATAATGTAATAACCATTAAGATCTAGAAATTAAAAAAATTGGTTATAAGGATACATTTAAACATATTAAGGATACATTTAAACATATAATAATAGAAACATAGGAATCATGGTACATTTGAAAAGGGGAAATGATAATAGGAGTTACCATAGAACACAAAATATTGTTCATATGAGAGACATAAAAGGTATGAGAATTAAATATTATTTTAATAATAAATTATTAAACAATAGTATACTACATGAAACTTAAAGGATGCAAATAAATTAAAATTATAGTGATTAAAAGTAATAATTATGCAAAAAAATAAGGAATCCAAACTACCAATTCGGTAGGGTCAAATCCAAGAAAGTTTGCAACCCAATCCTTCACCAATTATAGAATTTAGAGTTATACATTTTAATTTCTTGATTTTTTAAAATTTTGAGTAATAATAATGAAGGAAAATCTATAAGTTGATGTTCTAGGACCCCCTTTGACAAAATGGTAACAATCGACCTAGATTATGTTGAATCAAGAGTGAAGGAAATGAAAATTCAATATGTTATGACTAAAAGTCTATGGTTGTTATAACAAATTGAGGGAAATGCATTGTCTTGTGATACCTCACAATTATCTCTACTAAAAATAAACTTTGTTGATCACACCTAAAGACCCCATTGTTATATAAGTTTGTAAATAAACTCTTTCAAAACTAAGATTGTGAGAAACAAAAATTGAAGAAATAAGACTAAAACCCTATGTGTTTTAAAAAGTTCCACTAGTATTCATGATTTTTAAATCCTTATGAAACCATCAAAAACCTTAGGTACCTAAGTATGGGGATTCAGTTCAAAAATACATTGCTAATAGATTTATTTTTCAAGTTTAAGATAAAAAATTTAATCGATATAGATGAAGAATTTTTTAAAATACGATTTCATCTAGGGATATGTTGCCTTATATTAGAATTTTTATCACACTAATTCTAACTTGAACCATAGACGGGCTAATTATAACTTGAACCATAGACCCTAATTATAACTTGAACCCTAATGTATTCTAACTTGAACTCTAACCCTAATTGTAATTAAATCGGGTATCATAACCTTAGTTGAACACTAACCCTAAATGCATATAAACTTTTTAATCATAAACCTAATTAAATATTGATTGAATGTTTAACTCTCACCAAAATTAAAACCATTTAACCCTAGACTCTTAATTTAATTTTTACCCCAACCCTAGAACCCTACACCAATTGACGGGGCTAATTCTAACTCCAACCCTAACCTGCATCTTAAATTTTAATTCATAATTTCATAATCCTAAACCTAACCCTAATAAAAATATAACCCTAACTCTAAACCTAGTTGAATACAAACCCTAACCTCAACCCTTACCCGAATATTTATCTTAGAACTCTAACCCTAGAATGAATTTTAACCCTAGAAGCAGGTAATTGAATTCTTTAATATTAAACAAGTAAACCTAATCATAACCCTAATTGTAATTTTGAAATCTAACTATACAATATATATTAAAGTTTAAGCCAAACCCTAATTGTACCCTAGATTTAACCTAATTTTAACCTACAAATAGGGTTTTAGTTTACGTTACGTTTTCTAGGGTTTATTTTATGTTTTCTAGGGTTTTAGTTTACGTTTTCTAAGGTTTTAGTTTATGTTTTCTAGGGTTTTAGTTTACGTTTTCTAGGGTTTTAGTTTATATTTTCTAGGGTTTTAGTTTACGTTTTCTAAGGTTTTAGTTAATATTTTCTAGGGTTTTAGTTTATGTTACGTTTTCTAGGGTTTTAGTTTACGTTTTCTAGGCTTTAGGTTCAAAGATTAAGGGTCTGAGTAAATTATTTTTTTAGAACCTACAGTTTAGGGTTTCAAATTTCAAAACTAAATGTGTCAAATTTAGGTTTTCGATTTAAAATTTTATGTTGTTTGTTTCATTGATGTTTTCAGTTAATTAAATGCAGTTTAAAAACTATTAAATATTAAATTAAAACAAACTAAACAAAAATAACTAAATAGCAATTATAAAACAAAAATAACTAAATAGCAATTATAATGCAAAAATATTGTAGAATTCAACCAACCTGGAGGTCGCTGAGGTCAGATGTGTCGACGGGAGGAGGTGAGAGTGAAAATTTGGCAGATTTCGGCTATCCAAAACGCGTACGCAATCTACTATTTTTTGTCCTGGCGCTCCAAACTCGACTATGAAAATGACTTTCGCAGTCGCTTATTTAAAAAAATAAATAGTCTTTAGAAACGCGTACGTGTTATGAACACATATGTATTGTGAAACGCGTATGCGTCTTGGAACACATACGCGTTATGAACGCGTATGCGTTTTAGGTTCGTATCCTGAACCGTAACGTGTACGCGTTACTGATTTAGGATTGTGTATGCGATACATAACGCGTATGCGTTTTGCGCAAGAATTTTTTTTTCGTCTGAAACTTCCCCTCTTCGTGGACCCAACTTCTTGCACCAACCCACAATACACAAGATGGTCTAGTGAATGGGTCAGATGGAATATTCAAAGCATATATAAAACACAATGATTTAGATATAATTTGGATCAAATTTAACGATTCAAAAATTGGGCAACAACAAATGAAAAAAAAATCACACACTGTTATACTGAAAATATTAGTAAAGAATGGGTACATATACTTCACATTTCTAAGCCCACCCACATAGCACTCACCAAAAAAAGAATTACAATTAGAAAAGAATTTCCAATACAATTAGCATGTGCACGATATATACATTGATCCCAAGGAATTACAAAGGACGTTGTAGAATTTGATCCAACTGGCATTAGACAACATGGAATAACATACACAACACTATCACCAACGAAACCAATTCAATCATTATTTTTGCTCAAAATTTTTAATATAAAAAAAATTCAAAGTGAAGAAAAAATAGTCCTCTAAATGCAACACCTTCAATCAAATGCACAATGGAAATTTGAAAATGATATTAGTCTTCCTAATAACATCCCACAAATTTGGATGTACACATTTAACACTCGTAACTTACGTGCACATATAAATGACATTCTCAATGACCATGACATACTGACATATGCTATCTTATGTTTGCAAGAAACACACATGCATCCATCTAAAAATATCAATATATTTCAAGATTTCAATTCCTTTGGTCTATACAACATACATGACATATTGACTTTAACTAAAAAAAAATCTAATTATGTCTAAAATAACACAACATACAACAACAAACATTGAATCCTTTACAATAAAATTAACTAAAACTAACATCGAGTTGAATGTGTGTAACATCTATGCAAGACCCAACACTCCAATTTTAGAAGTTTTAACAACTATTGATAAAATACTCACATATAAACACACATAATATTTTTTATATTATAGGAGATTTTAATATTGACATGAGTATAGAAATGAAAAAAAAAACTCTATAATCATATGCAAAAGAAAAACATACAATTCATATTAAACGAAACACACAATTTATAAACAAACCACTAATTGACCATGTCTGGTGTAATTCAAATACACATGCATCTTCCACCTACAAATTAGAAGCATACTGGACTGATCACCTTGCCACTTTTATAAATTTCTATCCTGATCAACAAAATTACTTGACTTGTGATTCCCAATGACCATACAAAAATATTTGTCGTGTTTTAGACCATCACTAAATTGCTATCAATATTTGTAATATGCTACCTATCTAAACTCATAAAATTGTTTCAACATGTTTAGAAAATATACTAATGCATCTTTACACAAACAAAATAACATTATTTTATTTCCATGCAAAATCATTTAGTTCTATGATTGCTCAAACATATTTTCATAACTGATATCATGTCAAAAATTACTATAATTTCATTGTATACAATTCAACACCATAAAATTTTACTACAGGAAAACAATGGAAAGCAACAAGAGAACAAGCAAAAAAGAAGCACCAAAATAGGCAGAAACACCCAAAAGGTATTCAAAAAACAAAAATTCAATTTCCACTATGCTAATTCACTTTTCCAACACTCAAGCATTTCTGTTCTATATTCTCTACAGAGCAAAAATTGGAAGTCCCAATTCCATATCTATTGAGGATCTGAATGCCTGAAAAGATGGAAACACTTTTGAAGGTGACATAATTGTTGTGTACAAAGCCAACCTGGACAAAGCCAATCGATCATGTGAAGTTCTTCGTGTAGATTTGACTGATGCTAAAGCTGAAATGACAATTACTTTAAATATTACTGACCATCTTGTCAAAGAACATGAAGGAAAAATCATTCTAGGTTCAGCAATACGTGTATCAAATTTCCAAATTGCACACAAAACAGATTGTGATCGTGGAGATTGTGACTGCATTATCATTTTGCAACAAACAAGCACATTTGAGGTCATACCCCACCTATGTGAAGAATATAAGTTCATACTAGAAATGACAATCAAACAATTACTTACAACTACAAATAGCTATCCCATCGGAACAATTGTTGTAGTGGTTATCTCCACAAAAAGAACACCATCACAATTTCTACTTGACATCAAAGACGGTGATTCAGACATGGACATAACACAAGTACAATTTTTTTTCAAACACTTCTCCTTAATAACTTTACATCCATTACTTTTTTCTTTCTATCATTACAATCCATAAATTAAATCTAATTTACTCACCATTAACAAACAAATACAATTACATGAGGGTTTCACATAGCAATTCTTGCAAATTGAAAATCAGGTGTGAGAAAATGAGTTTCCAACAATGTTATTCAGAAATATTAAAAGGCAAAAAGAAACAAACAATACATTCAAAACCATCAAATCTACATATATTTGCAAACTAAATAACAAAAGAACAATGAAAAGGCTACAAAGATTCCTCCAACCAACATTTCAGGTAATCATTTCAAAACTGTTACCTCCCTAAATTTATAATAAATTTTCTCCCCTACATAACAATACTCTTTTCACATATGTTTCAATACATGGAATTTTAAAAGTGGCCAACCCCTTGTCCAATCCCTTTCATGCATTTTGTGCAAAGTGCAACTATAAGTTTGAAAATTATGGAACACTAGAAGAACAAGTTGCCTTTTGTGCTAGATATATTGATGACGTGAATTATATATTCTCCCCTTACTTAAAAACCATTCTTATACCTGAAAACAAACAAACAATACATTTCTTTGCGGATAAATCCATTGTGCAAATGTTACTACCTGATTTACACAACACCACGTATGAAGGCTACATTGAAGATAAATCAGGCATCATCTTCATGTTACAGGATTTCTTGACAAGAGGGCACTTCACATTGAACCATAACAATGCCATCATCAATGCCAATCATCTTCAACAATAATCAACTAATCATAAAAGGTAAGTAAAATATTTTCCTATAATTTTTAACTATATGTACGTTTCTATTGATTCAATATTCTTATATAAAACAATAATCATTTTCTAATAACCATCTATATACACTATTTGGAAACAACAAATGAGTACAAAAGGGGAGAATAAATTGCACTTCTACTATTTGGACAACCACTATCTTCTATGCTAAAAAAATTGTCATGACACCACCTATAAACTTTCCTTGCAAATTTATTTATGATAATACATGTCAATTGCTACAAGCACATTTATTTGTTACAACTTTCTAGTTATAAGATCCCTATGACCAAATGCAAACTTTATAGATATATATTCTATTTCTAATCACACTACATCCTCCTTAATGAGATTCAACTAAATAATTTTATTATGTCATATTTGATAACATTTCATTCCAAAGTTTATTAAATGTATAGATTCATATTTTATGAATATTACAGATTCTTAATATTTATTACTATATTCAGATGATGTTCATGTGTATATTTATTATTAAATTTTTAAAATATTTATTTCATTATAATTAATTTATTTTTATTTTTATTTGTCTTTATTTCATAGTGTATTCATTCATTACAATCCATCTCTTTTAAGCATTAATATCTCAATTATCACTAATGCTTATATATGTCTCTGTTTCTCCTAACTCTCCCCAACAACCAAACACATCTAACCATCGACAGTTTCGTCTCTCGTTACATCTGTTGAAATTTTAAACGATTTTGTCAAAGGCCGCATTATTGTTATCCAAGAACGTCGTCTCAATTCCAGTCAATTTCGTCAATTCAGAGACACCCAAATCCACAGCCATGGATGAAAATACAGCGGCTATAAAAATTCAGGCGGCTTTCCGGGGATCTAATGAAATTCAGTCAATTTCTGGAGAGGCTGCAGAAATTCGGAGACGTGTGAATGACGAACAGGTTGTGGAGTTGATTAGACGAGATGAGAAGGAGCGCTTGAAAATGACGGAGTGGATCATGTCACTACTGCTCAGGCTCGAAGAAATTCAGGTTCTCCTTTTTTCTCTTTTCCTTTTGTTCTTCTTTAATCTTATAAAGGAAAAGGCTAAATTATTCCTTGATTGGGTTCTTCTTGGACTAAGATCAGTCACAGATTTTGGGATTCTTTACAGCTTTTCTTTTGGCAGTTTTTCATTTTTTTTTCTAGATGAGTAGATTTTAAAAAATTATTTGCAGAGATTTTTTTGAAATTGCAAGATCTTTTTAGTTTGCAAAGCTTCTGTGAAAAACTGTGTTCAATTTCCTGAACTGTGAAAACCTTTTATTTTTTATTTGACAGACAAGGGTGACGCTAACGTGTCTTTCTCTATGGGAAATTTATCTCAACTGCAAACTTCATTCTGCAGTTTTGATAGGGAAATTTACCTATGGAATTGATTTGTTTATACTGCCATTTCTTCTTTTCTTTTTCTCGTAAAATATTCAAATTAGAATGTTCTTCGTTTCACTAAAATCTTAACCGTTGTGAAATGCAGGGAGCAATTCCTTTTGTTCGGGAATCTGCAAGAAAGGCTGTGATTCGTGAGCTGCTTAACTTGAAAGAGATTGTAGATGACATCACTGCCGCAAAACCGAGACAAGATGCTACTAGAGAAGTTTCAGTAACTTCTGAAGCAGCAATGGAGGAGTGCCCTACTGTTGAGGAAGGCGGTTCTGCAAGGTGCTTGCAAAAGAATCTCGACGAGGAATTCAAGAGCAAGGAGTTGCCGGGGGCTGCAATTGAGGTCTCTGTGAGTAATGTAAAAAGAGAGGAGTCTCTGCCTTTTCAAATGCAAGATTTGCAAATTAAGGGTTCCCCTGAAGAAGACAATAATAATTATGGAGTAGTAGAAAATTTTGAACAAGGCTCTTCTGAAACCAGACAAATTGTATCTGGAACTGGAGAATGCACAATGGTTGATGGTGTTGATAAAGATGCAGTGAGTTTGAAAAGAAAGAAAGTTGAAAGTCCGGTGTTGGAGGTTGATGCATCACCTACAATCCCTTGCACAGAGGAAGGTGTTGTAATAGGAAATCTAAGGGATGATGAAAATTCTTCTGAATCTCTGGACTTGTTGAAGGTGCAGACAACGCAGACTGATGTGAAGGTAGAAACTACAGACTTCATGGACTGTGAAGAAGCAGGGGATAAGTTGCCAGAGAAAGTAAAGTCCATTGAAGATATTGGCATGGTAAGAAAACAGAACAAGAAATTAAAGAGGACGGCATCTGATCTGTTGAAGAAAAGTGAGATGATTCATGATCCGAGTCTGCGGATTTCACACATGGGAGAGCAAGTATCTCAGTGCAACAAAAAGCAAAAAATTGGGGATGGAAAGAAGAAAAGCAGGAGTAAATCAATCTGACAGGCATTCAAGCAACTGCCTTACGGAGGATTGGTTTTGAGTTCTTTCAATTCAAGCTTTGAAACTGGTTAATTAAAGCTACAATATGAGTCTGTTTGAGCCCTGACCTTTAAATCAAATCTGAATTCAGAGCCATGTTTACATATATAGTTCAAGCATTTTTTGCAACTCTGTTAATGGAGTCATGGTTCAGAGTATTTTCTTAACAAGGGAGTCTAGAGAAATACCTAAAGTTATGGTGTTTTATAAAACTTTTGTATACAAGAAAAGTGAAGGATAACAATGGGCATACAATGCTATCACAATTTATGTTTGGATGTCTGTAATATTCTATGTGCTTTGTGAGGAACAAGACTTTGAGTCTCTGTCATTTAATTAAAATATGCTTTCTTAATTTGATTTGTTGTATTTTAAGTCTATTAGTTATGTTATATTTGTTGTAGTTGTTGAACGTTTTTTTATAGTTGCTTTTGTTACAACATTCTTATCTATTTGTAATATTGTTTAGTTCAATATAAAATAATAATTCAAGATCAAGACATCATAAGTATTGATGTTTTTATTAAACTAATTTCCTCGTAATATTATTTTAGTAAGATTATTTTCCATTAACTTAAATGAAAGTGTGATAATGTGTTTCTATTGAAAGAAATGCATACAATCATTTAAAAAATAGACGAATTTAAACTAAGAATACAACTACTCTACCATTCCTCATTAAATAATAACTTTACTTATTAACAAAACAAAAATAATACTTAGGTGAATTCTCATGGGTGAACATTTTCATTCTAAGATAAAATAAAAGTAAAAACAAAAAGAAAGAACAGAACAATATCAAGAAATACCACAAAAATATTAAACATTTTGCATGGTCTATGTAAATTTTAATTATATTCCATCAACTTTTATCAAAGATAATTGAAAAATAGACCATAAAAATGTTGCGCAATTATTCTTAAGAAGTTAAAAAATTACAAAAGTAAACATAAACCAAAATTGTGGGTTCAGAGATTAAGTTTAAAGTACTATTGCTTCCTTCTAAAGAGTGGGCAAGTTAAGGCTTAAATCTCTCAAGTATTCATAGAATGTCTTAGCTCTATTATTTTCAAAAAGGATATTTTTTATAAACTTTTAGAGAGCTTGAACCAAAAATATGAGATTCCTCTCTCTTTATAAAATTTTAAAAAAATCCCTCTTGTTTGCATTGCAAAACCCCATTTGATTTTTTTTTAATTAAAATAAATATTGTAATACTTTGATAAGTTGGTAATGAAATTAGCCATCAAAGAGAATTTGACTAGCAAAAATGAATATTGTAATACTTTGGTAAGTTAGTAATTAAATTAGCCATCAAAGAGAATTGGACTAGTGGTAAATGACTTCACTCTTTGAAAATGGAAGATAATTTAAATTATTCATTTGAGGAAAATGTTTGTGGGAAAAATTATTGTTGAGTTTATTTTATTCAAGGTAAGAAAAAGGAGAGTGATTATGGAAAAAAATAGTAAGTGAAATATTTATGGAAACATTATAAATTTGTGTTTGTGGTAATATTTCAAATCATATCTTGTGATCTATTATCAAAATGAGAAAAAAATAAGAAGGTCGACTACAAATATGACTACATAAGAAGAGCCCAACTAATATGTACAACCTACTTATTATTTTCTTCTTCATTCTAAAAATGGATCCAAAACATTGATACAAAAAAATATTTAAACATTATTTTATACAAGAATTTCAATCATTACTGTAGATGAAGAAAATCTCATGTTTATCATTGAAAAATGAATGAGTTAATTCCCAAAGAAACCAAGTTCTCATTGATTTTTAATTTCTTTATGTCAATGGACTTCGTCCTTGTGAGTAGCTCCAAAAAAATCACCCAAAATGCATAGATGTATGCTTTATCTAAGACTTTGTGTTAGAAATTTTCTAGTTCTTGATACTTGTCACATTACGACACATATTGACTTAAAGACCTCTTTGCATTCTATATTTTTAATATATTAACACATTGAATTTAATTGAAAGGAATGGATCAATGAACTAAATATTTTCTCTTTACCTAGAAATTCCCTTCACCATATTGCACAAGAATAGTACTAAAGCTCTCAAAGCCCATGTCTCTAGTACAAAATCGTATTCTATCTATTTGATGGAAGCTTGGGCTATTTTTTATGGTCTCGAGAAGGTTTATGCTAGTGGATGGTATAAAATTATTTTTGAGCTTGATTCTTTGATTCTTGTCAATCTTTGTAAATAAAAAGATTTTTTCTTGATTGTTCTTGGAGGTTAGAGGGGGTGATAAAGAAAATAATTCATTTAGTTTCTAAGTTTGAAGCGATTTATTTTACTCATATTCGTAGACATGAATAGAGTTGCAGATTGTTTGGTCAAGTAGGATTTAGAGGAAGGGAATGGTTGGATTGTTGAGAAATGGGGGGATTTGGATATGGATCAGGATTGTTTTTATTTGCTTCTTAGAATTATTGATGAAGACAAGATGGTTTGATATTGAGGGTCCTTGTTGGGTTGTGTTGCAGACCTTTTGCTGGTATTGGTAGGTGTTATTCTTGGTGAGATGGTTTTGTAGAGCTCTTGTGTGAACTTTTCTTTTACTTTGTATTAAGATGGCTATGACTACTTGAAAGTTTCGTTGATTCTTTGATTTATGTACTTGAACTTTCTTTAATCTAATTTTTATTTTACTCAAAATAATAATAATATTTTTCTAAATCCTTTATTTTAATAAATAAACAATTAGAATAATTATAATTAGTTTAAATCTAATATATAATTAAATTAGTATTGTAATAATTAATTATTATTAAAATTAATAATATATGATTATTAAAGATATATCTTGAATATTTAATAAGGTAGATAAAGGTCGGCCATCATTATCGAACCGGCGTTTCTCAAACAGTCCCATATAAGATTCACATAAACTCTTTCTTCCTCACCATTATTTCATTAACACAAGCATTCGTGGGATTGTGAAGGAGTATTTTGTTTTAGGTTTTTGGGTTACAGTCTGTTCGATTGAATTATTATATCTGTTGAAGTTTTGAGCGATTTTGCCATGGATAATCTTTTGTTTGGGTGGTGTTGGGGTCGAGTCCCCGAATGGAGATCTTATCAATGGCTGCATTACTATTATCCATATCCTTACGCTGCAACTTCGTACGGCACTCCAGTAAAATCGGAGAATGCGCCCAAGAACGTCGTCTCAATTCCAATAAATTTCGTCAACTCAGAGACACCCAGATCCACGAAGGCGCCCGCCATGGATGAAAATGCGCCCAAGAACGTCGTCTCAATTCCAGTCGATTTCGTCAATTCAGAGACACCCGAATCCACAAAGGCAGAGGCTGCAGAAATTCGGAGGCGTGTGAATGATGAACATGTTATGGAGCTGATTAGACGAGATGAGAAGGAGCGGTTGAAAATGATGGTATGGATTATGTCACTACTGCTGAGGCTCGACGGAATTCAGGTTTGCCTTTTTTCTCTTTTTGTTTTCTTTTGTTCTTCTTTAATCTTAAAGTTAAAATCGGAATGTTCTCTGTTTCCCTAAAAACTTAACCGTTGTGAAATGCAGGGAGCGATTCCTTTTGTGCGGGTTTCAAGAAATGCTGTGATTTGCGAGTTGGTTAACTTGCAAGAGACTGTAGACGACATCATTGCCGCGAAACCGAGACAAGATGCTATTAGAGAAGTTTCAGTAACTTGGGAAGCAGCGGTGGAGGAGAATCTCAACGAGGAATTCAAGAACAAGGAGTCGCCGGGAGATGCAATTGAGGTCTCTGTGAGTAATGAAAAGGGAGAGGAGTCTCTGCCTTCTCAAATGCAAGATTTGCAAGAAGACAATAATAATAATGGAGGAGTAGATAATTTCGAACAATGCTCTTCTTTAGCTGGACAAATTGTGTCTCGAACTGAGGAATGCACAATGGTTGATGGTGCTGATAAAGATGCAGTGAATTTGAAAAGAAACAAAGTTGAAAGTCCGGTGTCGGAGGTTGATGCATCACCTACAATCCCTTGCACAAAGGAATGGGTTATAGTAGGAAATTCAAGGGATGATGAAAACTCTTCTGAATCTCTGGGCTTGTTGAAGGTGCAGACAACGCAGCCTGATGCGAATATAGAAACTGCAGACTTGATGGACGGTGAAGAAGCAGGGGATAAGTTGCCAGAGAAAGTAAAGTCCACTGAAGAGATTGGCATGGTAAGACTATGCAGCCTGATGTAAAGTGAGATGATTCATGATCTGAGTCTGCGGATTTCACAGTTGGAAGAGCATGTATCTCAGTGCAACTGCTTCATGGAGGATTGGTTTTGATTTCTCCCCATTCAAGCTTTCAAACTGGTTAATGGTTTATCCTAATTAAATACTTGATGTTTTTATTAAACTATTTTTCTGGTTATATTATTTTAATACAATGACAAATTTTAATTTCTATTAATCTAGTTGAAAGTGTGATAATGTGTTTTCATTGAAAGAAAAGCATATAATCATTAGAAAAATAGATAAGATAAATTAAGGATCCAAAAACTACTCTATCATTCCTCATTAAGTAATGTAATGATCTTACCTATTAACAAAACAAAAATACTGCTTAATTATGGGCCACATAAACCTTAATTGAGTATATTATGATTCCTTAATTATAGTGTTGATATGTTAAGCTGGCCTTGTTGGGATTGGAGTTCTAATGTTGCTTAATGATGCATATATAAGATGTAGCAAGTAGTAGTTAAGTATCATATTGTGCATAATGTTCTTATAGGATAATTTTGGACTTTTGTTACTTGAAGTGACTTATTAATCTCAACTATTATCAAGAATTTGTAGCATATTTTCATTATATTCTTCTCTTGTGCAAGTGATTTCCTTACAAGTGCTATGAAAGCATAATCTTAGTATCCAAAAAAAAAGAAGCAATTTAATTATTTGTTAATCTAGGAGGTCAAATTGTTGAGCACTTATCTCTTTTCAATTTCAAAAAGAAATCTTGCAATTTTGAGGTTTGCTCGAGGGTATTGAAGTGGTTAAAGTGTAGATTTAAGATCATTTGAACTATTTTTTAAGGATTTATTGAAAAACTAGGTTTTTTTACTGATTCCACTATGAAGAATGCAAATGAATATTTTTTGGTAGATTTTCCAAGAAAGTGAGTTTTGAGTAAAGAAGTCAAAATTTTAACTTATCTTGATATTTAGTAAGTTTTTATCAAGAATATTTGAGAAGCATCATGATAGGTCAAAAAACTAGAGGCCAAGGCAACAATTACTACACAGTTGACAATCCTAATAGAGACAATACATATTTAGAGTTAAATCAATTAGAACATTAGATTTGATGTGGTTTTTAGCGAAAAAAGAAAGAAAGTGAGTTGGATGAATTATATGTAATATGTAATCTAAAATCAAAGGGGAAATGACTATCATCATGCCTAAATAAAAATTAAATGGGAAAGGGCAATGCAAGTCTCAAAAAATCTATCCAAAAAAAGTCATTGTCAAAATTAAAGGAGAAACCCCATAAGCCACTCACTTCCAATGCTTTGACCAATGACAACACATATAATTGACACCAATGACAACACAACCTTTTTTGCATTAATGAAAACACCAATTTGCACATACTTACAACAAATATGTGTGTGTTTGGCAAAAAGGGTCCATTGACTTGGATAAATCAAATTGAGATTTTGAGTTAGCATAAAAATTATCATATACTCTATCATTATTAGTAAAAAAACCTACACATAGAAAAGTTAACAACTTGTTTCTTGATTGGCTTAAGGGTTATATCTAACATAAGTATACATGTTTAATCCTAGTTATATATCTTTTATCATGACACACAAGGTGAAGGAAAAAAATGAGCCCCTAGAAGGGAGGTATTCACTAGTAGAAAAGAGGGGGAACACTTGTACTATCATTCAACCTAAAAGATTGAATCCTTAAAAAATAAAATAAAAAAGATAAAATGGATACACATTTTAAGCATTATAATAAATATAGTAGAGGATATAAATATGTTGAGAAGTTGTCATACACCAAGAGTGCCAACAATGAAAAGGATGAAGAAGAGGCAATAGTGATTGTGGAAGACTAAATAATTTCAACCATCTCTTTCATGCATAGTAAAGTATTAGATCCATGAAAACCCTTAAGGTGTTGAGTTTCATTAAACAATAGAAGGTAACAATATTATTTAACTCATAAAATACTTATAATTCCATCAACAATAAGTTGGTAACATGATTGAACAATTTTTTTTATCGAACACATAATTTTCTATGTTTTGATTGTGGATGGAGGCACAATTAGTTTTTTAGGGAAATATCCCAATATTAAATGCACCATGGGAGACTAAGTTATAGGTCTGATTTTTTTCATTATCATGATGGCTAGTGGAAACATTATGCGAGGAGTCCAATGGATTAATACCCTGGGAACAATTGAGGAACTCTGTCATTCATATCTTCTAAGATATTTCACCAATTGAAAAAATATCTTGGATTTCCATGCGTCTAATGTTATCTAAAATAATTTTAGAACCAATAATTTATATATCTTTTGTGTAGGATTGTGAACCCAAAAATTAACAAACTGAGCTATTGTATTGGTAGGTTGGATACTTAGGAACTTTTTTGTGTACATATACCTTCCTATCATGTTATCTTGTACAAGTATCTTCAACAACACTTCTAAATCATGTTAGGATGATCCAAAAATTTTTTTACATCAATGACAACACTAGATCATGTGTTATGTACATACCATGCTCATGGTATGTGACTACATCAATGATAATCCTCTCAATCTTTCAACAATATCGCCCTTTGTCATTGATGGTAACATGCTCTCAGAAAAACTAAATATTCTCCAAAAAAATTCTCTCCCCATTACACATATCTTTTTTTCCCCCAAAACTCTCCAAGTATCTCTCCCAATATCTCTCCAAGTATATCTCCCCCTTTGACATCAATGACAAAGGGTGTATGAGGATCAACACTTTGTATACTCCCCCTTAGACATATGTACAAATAGTACTAACTCCCCAATGTTAGAAAGTTAACATAAAATTCTATATCATCCACATATTTACGAAATAGTTTAGAAAACAAAAAAATTGCATAAGAATAAAAAATGGTGAACCTAAATATGTTGACCCTTGAAGGTTTTGTTAAATAACTTTCCAAGAAGATTTAACATCTTTTCAATATTTCTTTGTTGCTGCAAGCATTCTATATTGAGTCTCAAGCTTAACCAAGGTTTCCTCTCCTTCTTTCATAGTACTGCAAGTAATATTTAGCTTTGAAATCTTATATGTACTAGCAAGGGCACTTGAGATAGGTATGTGCTTCATTTTTACCAAGTCCCTTCAATTCTCAAACTGCCTTATTATGTCTTCCTTTTGGTTTTATAGTGTAACTTATTTTTCATGTAAGTCCACTATAGCAATCCAGGTCTAATCATCTATATCATATGCAAGACCATAAGAATTTGAAGCATTGCTTATTTGTGTCTCAAATGTGTCCATTGCATCCTTTATGCTTTATGTAGGATTTGACCACTTCATGCAATACAAAAATATTTTTTTTGCCTCTTCCTCACATGCTTCCACTTATATCTAGCTTTCTTCAACTTTTTTGTAAAGTTCACCAGATGGCTTAGGTAAAGTTCAACTTCTTCATAATTTTTGGACTCAATTTTTGTTCTTCTTTTGCCTTTTTCTTCATCTCTCAAGGCCTTATCCTTGTCTTTTTCTTCATCTTCCTTTTTCTCTTCTTCTCCTTTGTCCTTGTCCTTCTCTCCTTGCTTACTTTCCTCATTTTTGTCTACATCTCCTTCCTTCTCACCATCATCTTCTCTTTTCTTCTCTTTTTTCTTTATCCTCAACATGATTTTCACCTTTACTAGTGGCTTGTTCTATTTCTTCTGAAGGAATAAATTTCTCTGGATTGCCTTAATCATTAATTACCAGTGGGAGACTTAGCCTATCCTTTGTATTATCATGAGTAACCAAAGGAATAAAAGTGTTTTCCTTTTTAGTTTCCTCTTTCATCACTATTTCTTCTTCTACAACCTTCTCATATTCATCATTACCTTGCACTGGTTCTTCTACATCATTACCTCATGCTCATGTTGAGCATCATTTTTGTTCATTTCTCCTTCCTCATTAAGTTATGGGGCACTAGAGTCAACATTCAAATATTCTTCAGATAAAAAAAGTAGACCTAATTTTTGTATAAGCTCCATGACTTTATCATTACACTCTTTTTGATTATATCATGATCTTTTTGATCCATTCCCATTACTATATTTATATTTTGTTTTTTCCTTAGCCCCTTGCTATAAATGGTATCCAATATGGTTCGGTCTACTTCAGTCAAGGGAGCACCAACTCTTTCTAGGGCTTCATCTTTCATCTTTTCATATTCCATTATTCCATTCTCTCTTCTTTTGAAAAAATCCTAAACATCATCTAATATATTTTTCTAGATATTTTGCATTTCTACCTCAAATAAAATAATGTATTGAAATATAGCTTTAAATATGGTAGCTTTATCTACATTATCTACTTCCTTATACATTTATATTATATTTTTCTTTAAAATTTCATTTTCCATCACATATCCTCTACTTGTGGCTCTGAAGCACCTCTTCTTTGGTGAGGCACATAAGATATCCATTAAAGCTCCCCCTAAGCCATAGCTCTAGGCTTAGTTACCAAAGGAAACATCTACACTAGAGGGTGGTACATATTTTTCCTTGTTCTCAACCTCTTCTTTCTTTCTCCAAATCTTTTCCATTTCCTTCTTTACTTCAATTGGATCAATTTTTTTGATTGGTTCATTCTTCCTTACTAGATTATCCTTCCTTGTATTTATTCTTCTACAAAACTTAGTAATATGTCTAGGCCTATTCCAATTATTGCATATGACATTCTTTGAGCATTATTCCTTCCATTCATTCTATATATGCATTGATTAGGTTTGTGCCCAAATCCATAGAATGTATAATAGTAATCATTGAAGGATTGAATCATTCTACCATTGTTATATGCATTCATCATTTGAATTCTGCATTCATTTGCCTTATAAAAAAAATTAGCATGTAAAGCATTGAGCAGTAAAGGATGAAACATTTTAATTCATTCTACTTGTACATTCCATTTTAAACTCTATATCGATATTTATTACAAGAATAATAAATAACATAGAATGATGGGTAACTTTAAACATTTGATTGTCTGATAAGGGTCCTTATAGAATTTTTTTTTTATATTTTAGATCTTGCCATTATTCTTCTTGTCTTCAGTCTTTTTTGGTTCATTGATCTTCTTTGCATTAGGTGTATGATCTACTTTTGAGATTTCTCCCTTTTCAAGTCCCAAGACATCTTTTTCTTTAGATAATTTTTGACCTACAATCAACTCATCAAGCATTGTAGAACTTGTCTTGAATTTATATTCATGACTTCTTTCTTTCTCTAGATCTGATCTTAGATTTACCACTTCTTGTTCAAGCCTCATGTATTCATCGGATTTTCTTTTCACCATTGTATTTAGACATTCCTCAACTCTTTTCTTTTCTTCTACTTGTACTTTCAGTCTGGCAATATATTCATTTGTTTAACTCAATTGTTCATTGACTTCCTTATGCCTTTCTCTGAACTTGTTGATCTACTCTATTAATTTTTAGAAAGATTATTCTAGGAAACTTTGAGAAAATAATCCCTCTTGTTTGCATTGAGAAAACCCCATTTGAAATAAATTTTAATCACATAACAAAAATTAACATTGTAATACTTTGGTAAGTTGGTAATGAAATTAGCTATCATAAAGAATTGGACTAGTGGTAAATTACTTCACTCTTTGAAAATGAAAGACAATTTAAATCACTCATTTGGGGAAAATGTCTGTGAGAAAATTTATTGTTTGACTTGTTTTGTTCAAGGTAAATAATAGGAGAGTGATGATGAAAATAGAGTAAGTGAAATGTTTGTAGGAACATTATAAATTTTTGTTTGTTATAATATTTAAAATAATTTATTCTGATCTATTATCAAAATGATTAAGAAATGAAGGTGGATTGCTAATATGGCTACATAATAAGGGCCCAAATAATTTGTACAACCTACTTATTGTTTTCTTATTTATTCAAAAAATGGATCAAAAATATTGATGCAAAAAAACATAAACATTATTTAATAGAAGCATTTCAATCATTACTATGGACAAGAAAAATCTCATTTTTATCATTGAAAATTGAATGGGATTCCTCCTTGTGAGTAGCTCTAAAAAATTCAGTCAAAATGCATAGATGTATGTTTTCTCTAAGATATTGTATTGGAAATATTCTAGAGCTTGATATGTGTCACATTGCCACACATATTGACATAAATACATCTTTACATACTATATTTTTACAATACTACCACATTGAATTGAATTGAATTGAAAGGAATAAAATAAATGAACTAAATATTTTCTCTTTATCTAGAATTTCCCTTCACCATGTTACAAAATAATAGAACTAAAGATCTCAAAGCCCATGGATACATCGAAAAATCATAGAACTAAATAAAATCAAATTGAAACAAGCATTTTACCATGTTATTGTTTCATTATGTGCTTAGCCTATAACATGTATTGGGACATGATGTAGCCTACTATGGACCTCATAATCCTTAATTGATTATATGATGATTCATTAAGTATAGTGTTGATATGTTAAGTTGGCCTTGTTGGGATTGGAGTTCTAATGTTACTTAATGATGCATATATAAGAGGTAGTAAATAGAAGTTAAGTATCATATTGTGAATTATGTTCTTATTGAATAATTTTGAAGGATTATTTCTTGAAGGGACTTATTAATCTCAACTACTATCAAGCATTTGTAGAATATTTTTCATTATATTCTTTTCTTGTGCAAGTGATTTGCTTACAGGTTATATCAAAGCATGATCTTAGTATCTACGAAAAAAGAAGCAATGTAATTCTTTGTTAATCTAGGAGGTCAAATTGTTGAGCACTTTTCTCCTTTTAATTAACAAAAAAAGTAATCTTGTAATTTTGAGGTTTTCTCGAGGGCATTGAAGTGGTTAAATTCTAGATTTAAGATCATTTGAATTAGTTTTGAAGGAATTACTACAAAACTAGGGTTTTCATCAATTCCACTCCCAAGAATACATAAATATATAATTTTTTGATAGATTTTTAAGGAAAGTTAACTTTGAGTAGAGAATTCAAATTCTTAATGTATTCCAATGATTGGATTAATCAAGGCAAATCATCTAGATAAGCCAATCTTTATTTAAGTACTAGCACTTAGAGATCTCAAAATTTGTTATTGAAGTTGGATATGTGTATATTTGGTGACAAGGAACCATTAACTTGGATAAATCAAATTGATATTTTGAGTGAGCATAAGAAAAATTCATCCAATTACCAAAATAATAATAATTAGGATGCTTCAAAAATTATATTTAATAGTTCTATAACCTATCATTATTAGTAGAAACAATTACATATAAAAATTTGAATGACTTTTTTTTTTATTGGCTTAAGGATGACATCTAACATAAGTGTACATTTTTAATCCTAGTTCTATATCATTATCATGGCACACAAGGTGAAGAAAAAAATTAAGCTCCTAGAAGGGAGGTATTCACTAGTAGCAAAGAGGGGGTACCCTTGTACTATCATTCCTTTAACCTACATGATTAGTTGTTTAACAAATTGTAGACACCAAAAATTGTCCTGACAATATAGCATACTTGATTTAACTTACTAACATCATTCCTAGTCTATTTCACATAATTCATCCATTTAATTAGACAATGCAAATTATTTAGTTAAATTAAATTTTTTCTCTGATAATTAATTAAATCGATTTTATTTAATTAATTCACTTTTTTTTCATACTAATTTTAATCTTATTTGATTAAATAATGAAAATTAGTTAATTAATTGTCATAATCACACTTTGATTAAATAATTCATGATTATTTAATTAAAGCCTCTAATTTAATCAAATAAATAAATTATCTTTTTTTAAATGCATTGTTGTCATCTCTATCAAAAATGCCAAAAATTATGACATTGTTGAGTGATAATTGTCATAGAGTTTCTCTGCAGGCCAATGCATTAAATGGAGATGTATCCCCTATGGTTACCCAAGTTGGGGAATGAAACATGAAGATTCTCTATGTTTTTGGTTCATGAGGAAAAATGGGTGATATACCTATTGCATCAGCCTCCCCCATGTATTCTGATATGCCTTCTGATGCTCCTTCGAGTGGTGTGGAGATGAAGGCATCAATTCCTTCTCCCCGTGACACCCCTCCTCTATTTTATCATGGGAGGAAGGATGATGATTTCAACCACACTAGGTCAAACTTGATTCCTTTAAAGGATCAATAGAATGCAGATCTGGTGTGCATAGATTTTCCTTTTGGGTAGAGGTCAATGGTGAAAAAACCCTCATTTTTTGAGGTCGGTCCTTGCATTAGGTCGGTGTTAAGATTCAACTGGCTATTGTGCTAAGGGGGTGTTGTGTGAAGTGGGTGTAGGGGTTGTGTAAGGATCTGTGTAGAGGCTATTTGGCAAAAAGTGTACTTGGTCTGTTTCTGCCTAACGAGTCTCGACTTGACTCCCCCCTTGGTGTATGACTTGGTGGGGGGTAAACTCGAGATTTTCGGCATTAAAACATGCTTCTGAGCGAATCTGTGGGTGGTTGTAGAGGTGTACTTCAGGGTTGGTGGGATTGTGGGGGTTTGTTTGGGTGTGGTGGTGTCCCATGTGGCTGGTGGGGTGTTTGTGGGTTGCCACCAAAGTTTTGGGTGGTATGTGGTATCCATCCCTAGGCGTTGTTGGGAGTAGGTATTTCGTCCCTCATTCTAGGTGGTGTGTGGCTTGCTTGTCATTTTTTTGGTTAGGTGTGTTTGTAGTCCTCTCCATCCTTTGGTGTCTGTCCGTGAGGGTTTGTGTTATGTTTGGCCCCAAGAGAGAGGGACCTCTTCTTCAGGTCCCTCTCTAGGGACACAACAATAAAAAAACCAAAAAAATGCATAGGAAATAGAAGGATGGTTTGTGTTATGATAAATCTCTCTTTCTCTATATATATTTTGATGCTTTTGTGTCAAAGGAGCGATGTGAAAATTAAAAAATCTTTATTGACAATGGTTTAATCGGTAGATTCAACCATCTTTGGCCCAATCTTCAAAAACTGCACGATTGGATTTCAAAATCTTGGCTTCCTCTTATGGAAAGAAATTTAGAAATATATCCAAGTGCAAGAGGTTTTTTCATTGTGATTTTTGATTGCAAGAAATTAAAAAAAACCATTTTAAACTATGTATGGTTATGGGAAGAAAATTTTCTTCAATTGAAATCTTGCAAGGCATCCAAAATTATATCTTTCCACTAAATCATTCGCAATTTTGCCAACTTGGGTTCATCTTCCAAATCTTGCCCCTCACTATTAGTTTGAATCATTCTTCGAATCTATTGGGAACTTTGTGGGTTATTTTGTGTATTCGAATGACAACTCAAAATTTTTTATCCACACAACCTATGCTAGGATTTTGGTGGAATTAGACACTTCCAAGGATCTTCCAATAGAAATTGTTTTGAGGGCCAATGGAAAATGTTGGAAACAACCTTTGGACTATGAAGGGTTGGTTTTTAGATGCAAGAGATGTTACCAAACCAAACACATTGTTGCAGAATGGCCAACTATTAAATCTCAACCAAATCAGGAGGCCTCTTGGTCGAAGGACTCTTCCCCCAAACATTATTTTGTTGTGAAATCTCCCAAATAAAATATTTCAACTTCAAAGGTGGTCTCTAGGAAGAAAAATGTCCACATGTTCTTACAAATAAAAATAGGCTCTAATTTCTTCTACTTGCACAATTAAATGATTTTTATTGATTGTTTAATTAGCTAATTTATTTCAAATCCTCCAACTTCTTGAACTTGCACAAAGAATATTTACTTTCAATATTCCATTTTTGAATGCAAATATTTCCTTCCAAATAAAAATACTCCAACATTTCTCCAACATAACTCCTAAAAATTAAGGAATTATTTGAGTCTCTCATGGATTATGAATCATTTGATCCATCCTTGATCCTTGTTCACTCCTATCATTCAATTTCATCTACTGATTAGCATTTTTGATCCTCACTATTAATCATAATTTCTAAATTCTATAAATAGTTGGCCTTTTTCCATAAAAAAGGAGATTCAAAAGCTTTGAGAAAACTTACTATCTTGAATTTATTGCCCAATTTGATCAATTTAAGAGAATTTTTATGAGTCATTTATTTATTTATTTATTGGTAAGTGCTATCACAAGGGATAACACCCAAGTACAGACAAATTGTCATCACGACAACTAAACAAGGTAGGTAACAACCGAAAGCCACTTCAAACAAGTACCTGGCGAAGAGAGAGAACAGGAACAAAGAGTCCCAATGAGCAACATAAAAACATCCGAAAGCACTGTAATGTACACAAACCTGACAAACACCTCCATGCAATACCTTATGGCCAGCAACAATAATGGGACCAAAAAAGGCTGCCGCCAACACACCATTGTTGAACGACGCAAAACAAGCCGAGTTCCACCAAAAATGAGCATGCCATGTTGCCAACCAGTGAGGAACGCATACAGAATGAACCAAATGTACCAGCCTTGGTCAAAGAGAACTAGTTTTGTCCTTTTCTATGAAGTTCTTCAAGCCCATCTAACGATCTATATTGTGATCAATTATAATAGTTTCCTCTTGTAGAACACCCCGATTAGCCAAGTAGTCCACGACCATGTTGGCCTCCCTGTAAGCATGTGCTAGTGTGTAGTAGTCCAACTTATTCAGAAGGTCCTTAATTGTGTATGACCACTGGTCCAATATCCAACTTGACACTTTACCAGAGGAGATTGGCCATATGCAAATAATTGAATCTCCCTCAATTTCCACTGAGGTAATGCCTTTATTGATACATAATTTGAGTCCAAGCGCAAAGGTCTCCATTTCAGCCACATTGTCTGTGCACTCACCTAATTTCTTAGAAGCTTCCCATACACAATGCCCCTCTTTGTTCCTAATTAGGCATCCTGCGCCAGCCAGGCCGGGATTTCCTTTGGCGGAACCATCAAAATTTATAGACAAATTGTCATCATGACAACTGAACAAGGCAGGTAACAACCGAAAGCCACTTCAAACAAGTACTTGGCGAAGAGGGAGAACAACGAAAAAGATTCCCAATGAGCAACATCAAAACAATCGAAAGCATTGTAATGTACACAGACCTGACGGACACCTCCACGCAATACCTTATGGCCAACAACAATAATGGGACCAAAAAAGGCTACCGCCAACACACCATTGTTGAATGATGCAAAACAAGCTGAGTTCCACCAAACATGAGCATGCCATGTTGCCAACTAGTGAGGAACACATACAGAATGAACCAAATGTACCAACCTTGGTCAAAGAGAACTAGTTTTATCCTTTTCTATGAAGTCCTTCAAGCCCATCCAATGATCTATATTGTGATCAATTATAATAGTTTCCTCTTGTAGAACACCTCGATTAGCCATGCAGTCCACGACCATGTTGGCCTCCCTATAAGCGTGTGCTAGTGTGTAGTAGTCTAGCTTATGCAGAAGGTCCTTAATCATGTATGACCACTGGTCCAATATCCAACTTGACGCTTTACCAGAGGAGATTGGCCTTATGCAAATAATTGAATCTCCCTCAATTTCCACTGAGGTAATGCCTTTATTGATACATAATTTGAGTCCAAGAGCAAAGGCCTCCATTTCAGCCACATTGTTTGTACACTCACCCTAATTTCTTAGAAGCTTCCCATACACAATGCCCCTCTTTGTTCCTAATTAGGCATCTTGCGCCAGCCGGGCCGGGATTTCCTTTGGTGGAACCATCAAAATTTATAGACAAATTATCATCACGACAACTGAACAAGGTAGGTAACAACCGAAAGCCACTTCAAACAAGTACCTGGCGAAGAGAGAGAACAGGGACAAAGAGTCCCAATGAGCAACACCAAAACAACCGAAAGCACTGTAATGTACACAGACCCGATGGACACCTCCACACAATACCTTATGGCCAACAACAATAATGGAACCAAAAAAGGCTGCCGCCAACACACCATTGTTGAACGACTCAAAACAAGCTGAGTTTTGCCAAACACGAGCATGCCATGTTGCCAACCAGTGAGGAATGCATACAGAACAAACCAAATGTACCAGCCTTGGTCAAAGAGAACTACTTCTATCCTTTTCTATGAAGTCCTTCAAGCCCATCCAACGATCTATATTGTGTTCAATTATAATAGTTTCCTCTTGTAGAACACCCCGATTAGCCAAGCAGTCCACGACCATGTTGGCCTCCCTATAAGTGTGTGCTAGTGTGTAGTAGTCCAGCTTATTCAGAAGGTCCTTAATTGTGTATGACCACTGGTCCAATATCCAACTTGACGCTTTACCAGAGGAGATTGGCCTTATGCAAATAATTGGATCTCCCTCAATTTCCATTGAGGTAATGCCTTTATTGATACATAATTTGAGTCCAAGCGGAAAGGCCTCCATTTCAGCCACATTGTTTATGCACTCACCTAATTTCTTAGAAGCTTCCCATACACAATGCCCCTCTTTGTTCCTAATTAGGCATCCTACGCCAGCCGGGCCGAGATTTCCTTTGGTGGAACCATCAAAATTTATAGACAAATTGTCATCACGACAACTGAACAAGGTAGGTAACAACCGAAAGCCACTTCAAACAAGTACTTGGCGAAGAGAGAGAACAGGGAAAAAGAGTCCCAATGAGCAACATTAAAACAACCGAAAGCACTGTAATGTACACAGACCTGACAGACACCTCCACACAATACCTTATGGCCAACAATAGTAATGGGACCAAAAAAGGCTGCCGCCAACACACCATTGTTGAACGACGCAAAACAAGCCGAGTTCCGCCAAACATGAGCATGCCATGTTGCCAACTAGTGAGGAACGCATACAAAAGGAACCAAATGTACTAGCCTTGGTCAAAGAGAACTAGTTCTATCCTTTTCTATGAAGTCCTTCAAGCCCATCCAACGATCTATATTGTGATCAATTATAATAGTTTCCTCTTGTAGAACACCCCAATTAGCCAAGCAGTCCACGACCATGTTGGCCTCCCTATAAGTGTGTGCTAGTGTGTAGTAGTCCAGCTTATTCAGAAGGTCCTTAATTGTGTATGACCACTAGTCCAATATCCAACTTGATGCTTTACCAGAGGAGATTGGCCGTATGCAAATAATTGAATCTCCCTCAATTTCCACTAAGGTAATGCCTTTATTGATACATAATTTGAGTCCAAGTGCAAAGGCCTCCATTTCAGCCACATTATTTGTGCACTCACCTAATTTCTTAGAAGCTTCCCATACACAATGCCCCTCTTTGTTCCTAATTAGGCATCTTGCGCTAGCCGGGCCGGGATTTCCTTTGGCGGAACCATCAAAATTTAACTTCCAATTGTAAGTCCCCAGTGTTTTCCATCACACCTTATCACTTTTGACCTTCATCTTCATCAAAATCTTGGCCATTGGACACCTCAGTTCTTTCCACGTGTTCTGTATCACTTTGTCCCATCTTGTGAATTTTTATTTTGTGCTGATGGTAGTCCTATTATTTGCTACTTCGATGATTGCACCTTGAATTTTCCCGATTAGTACATCGCAGCTTAGAGACACACCATTAGAAATTCTCCTATTTCGCTCTTTCTAGATGTGCCAGATTAGAAGGGAGGGCACATAAAACCACAATCCATGCTAATAACCAGACTTGTTTGTTATCATCCAACCACACAAACAGTACCTCAACTTGTCTTGTCTTGGACTAGATAGTTGGAACGTAGCCTGAAACTAATCCCAACATGAGGAGGCAACTTGAAATGAAAGAAAGAGATGGTCTACACTTTCTTCAACATGTTCGCATAAAATACACCTCAATGGCCCAACAATGCCAATCCTTTTCAGTCTTTCCACTATTAGGCAATGGTAGTGCGAAGCTACCCAAAGGAATGCACCGGCCTTGAGCAACACCGAATTGTGCCAGCACAAGGTGGCCATCCAATCCATCAGCTCCCCTCGAACCACCTAGATTTGGTAACCCAGCTTGGCCGAGTAATCTCCTGACCTGGCCCTGCACCAAATTATAGTATCTTCATTATTGTTTAAACTAATCACCCTCTTGCTTAGTTCCAGCTTTAGATCCACTGTTAGCTCATGAGGCAATGAGAGATTAATCACATCCCGCCATTCATCGTGTCCACTAACCCCATCATCCACATGCCAAACATAATCGGCCACCTTGAGACCAAACGAGTCCTATAGAGCCTCGACGTGTTGGCCCAGGTGAAATAACTCTGTTAGACTTTTGAACCTGTTCCAAGAGTTAGTCCAGAAATTAGCTTGTTGACTGTTCCCAATTCTCCATGTTAGATGGCTAGTAATTAGAGGCCGACACTTATTGATGAAATTCCAAGTGGCCAAACCACCCGCTAAGTTTTCAGCAGCGAGGATCCTAGAAGGCGAGTCACAGTCCAAGTGTTTATTCTATAATATTTGAAACCACAACTTGTCTCACTATTTGTACATATTCCATATGAGCTTTTCCCTAAGAGCCAGGTTCTGAAATCTATTTTTTCTCAAACCAGCCCCGCCATCCAACTTAGATTGGCATGTTGTGTCCCACCTAATCAATGGTATCTTCTTCTCACTTTTGGAGCCTTCCCACAAAAAATTCTTGAGAATGCTCTTGATGCCAGCCTCCACCTTGGTTGGGGCATTGTAGCATGACAAAGTATAAATTGGAATTACAGACAAAATGACTTTGATCATGGTGATGCGCCCCACCAGAGAAAGGTAGTTGTTTTTCTAGGAAATTGCCTTATTTCTACATTTTTCAATGACATCGCTCCAATGCTTGGACCTGTAAGAACCGTAAAAAATATGAACCCCAAGGAATTTAGCTGGAAGCTTTTCTACTTGGAATTCCAAAATGGAAGCAATGGAAATTTGAATGGCATCTTTTGTTTAAAATAAATAAATTCTAGATTCGTCCCTATTCATCTTTTGCCCTAACTGTGATTCATATTCGGTTATTGTGTCCTTGATGCATCTAGCCTCCCTGACACTTGCCTCCCCAAACAAGGTAGTGTCATCAGCGAATTGAGAGTGTGTGATGGGATCAATATTTGGCATCGCCTGTATTCCTTTCCATTCTGAATTTTTCTCCTATGCAAGATTGCACAACTAAGAGCCTCAGCCATAATCGTAAATAAAGAGGGGGATAGGGGGTCTCCCTGTCTCAAGCTGTTTGCAGCCAAGAAGAAATCATGAAGCACCCCATTCGCCGAGACTGAGAACCACACTGAAGACATGTAGTAATTGATCAACATTCTCCAATGATCATTGAAACCCAATTTTTGTATTACTTTCAGGAGAAAATCCCAAACCACTTTGTCGAAGGCCTTGCTTGCATCAAGTTTGATAATCATTCCATTCCTGTGTTTTTCCTTAAGAGTGTGCACAACTTCACTAGTTAGGAGAATGCTGTCTATGATTTCCTTGCCAGGAATGAAGCCATTCTGCTCCTTGGAAATAATTTTCCCTAGTATCTTTTTCAATCTGTTTGCAAGGACTTTTGCAAGTACTTTGTAGATCGTATTACAAAGAGAGATGGGCCTGTAGTCATTGAAGGATTTGCACTCGAATTTCTTCGGTATTAAGGCTATCACATAGTTGTTCACATCTTTGATGAACCTTCTTGATTTACGAAAGTCTTCCACCAAGATCCAAATGTTGTTGCCCATGAATCCTCAACAGTTCTAGAAAAATCTAGTAGTGAATCCATCTGGACTAGGTGCCTTGTCAGGATGAAGCTGGAAAAGAGCCAACTTGACCTCTTCCAATGTTACTTTTTTGCATAGCATCCGATTGTCCTCTTCACTTACTCTCTTTGGGATTGCGTCTAGGAGGAATTTTTATGAGTCATGTTTCTTATCATTTCATTTCATCATAATTTCTTTGCAACATATCCACTTATTATGCATAAATTCACAATGGATTGAGAGGTTTACATAATAGTTAGATTAAATTTTCCTTAATTATGGTTTATTGCTTTGATTTGAATCTACTTATTATGTTAATCAAATTTCATTGGAATTTTTTAGTTAATGTATCATTTGCATAGCTTTAATAGTTAAATATGATGTTATCTAATCAATCAATTTTATACATTCACATAACAGTACACTCAGTGAGATCACATGTCCCTACCTAATCAATTTTCTTCAAGTTTTATTGGATTTTGTAGGTCTAGGGAAAAATTGCACTTTTGTGTTTGACAAAAGCACACCTTTTTTAAAGGTTTGCACCTTTGTCTTTGACAGTCCCGTGCTTTCATCTCTCTGGCCACAGTTTTGTTCTATGATTTTTTTCTTTATCTTAGAGAACAACACCACACCTTTGTTAAGAGGTCATACCTTCATTAGTTGAGAGTGTTGCACCTTTATCCAAAATTTCATGCCTCTATCTAATACAATCCTAAACCTTTGTCTTATCTAATTCTTTGATCTAATTGCTTGTTTTGCTAAAGAATAACCTTAATTCTCTCTATTTTATGATTTTATGTGACAAAGATGGATGGTTATGGAAAGATTAATCTAAAAAGTGTTTATCAAACACTCATTTGGAAGTAATTTAGAGTTAACTTAACTCTATGCATTTCAAATTTATGTTTATCAACACACATTTGGAGTCAATCTTAGAGCTAGATTCATTTTATGCATCTCACATCTACGCTGGTATTTTAAAATTGAATGAAAACTTTCATTTGTCAATTTGGTGCACAAAAACTGAGTCATACAATCTCATATTTGTTTGGGTTTAAAAATAATAATATAAATCTCACACTTCAATTGGTGCTTCAACAATTTATTCACATTTATAATTTATTTGGTGCATCTAAATAAAACAAGAGTGTGTGCTTTGAATTCCATGTTTGGTAGATTGTAGACATGTATCCTCTCCCATGCAATAGTTTGGGGAGACTTATATAGCTCCCCCTCCAAATTACATGGTTTCATTTTCACAAACTCATAGAAAGAAGAGGTCATGGGGACAAATGCCCGATAGAGATGCAACATTGATAGATTTTCATTAGCTTTCTCCATGATCATGGGATTACATTGGAGGGCCCATGGATGGTGGCACAGTAGGAGAGTATGAGACATGGTTTGTGGCTAGTAGGTCATTTATATTTATATACCCCATATGTTCCTTAGAGGGAGAGGGGTGAGGGTAGCCAACTATAGATGAAGAGACTAGAATAGGTGGTCGTCTAAGATTAGGAGGATCAAAGGGATCAAGATTAGGTTCTATAGAGAGATCAAAATGTGGATTAAGAGGGACCGCATCCAGTGCAAGATCAGGTTCATGATCAACAAGATGATTAGAAGGTGGGGGCCAAGGGCTAGCTCAAAGAGATTATATGATACAAACCCTTACTCAAGAGAGAGAGACCAAGCCCATCAGGAGCAGGACCAACTCCAAGGGTAGCTAGATGTAGAGATCACATTCCAGTAATAACTAGAGCTAAAACTAGCTCACAAGATTGCGAAGAGATAATAGTTGGAGGTGCTTGGAGATACAATACCCTAGTGATATATCAATAGGACCTGACAGAGTTGTAGGGTAAGGCCTCCTATTATAGGATCATTTACATACAAGAAGTTTTGACTCACAAGAGGTAATCACCATGCTCGCAACAAAGTGTTATGGGTTCGAGTAGATCATTGGGAGCATTAGTGGGACAGTCTCACAGGCAACTCTGGAGAGCCATTTGGTAGTCATGGCCGACCACCATCTCAATGAACCCGAGAGGATAGAGGTAGAAGGGGCTAGACATTTACAATAATTTTGATTAGGCTTTTGATTATATAGACTTATGCATATATTCATTCATTGGTTCTTGTGTAGCCCCATGTTTATATTTTGAGATAGATCACATGATTGACTTGTATCATGACATTGATGATTTTAATTTATATGAGGTGATTTTGGATGTGATCGATATATGATGTCTCATTTCATGCTTATGATGTCATGTGATGGATGATTTATGATTCTATGTGGATGCATAATTGATGATGTATTCTTATATATGTAGATGTATGGATGTATACTATATGATATGTACATGTTATAGTGTATATATATATGCATTTCTTTTTTCTATATTTTTGATATGACATATTGTGATTGTAATCATAGTATGAGCTAAATACACCTCATCCTAATGAATTTAAGCCATATTTAATTCCCTAAGCTACAATCCTAGTGAGATGTTTGAAATATTTAAAAACCAAGAAACCATTAAACTAATAAATCCCTTGGATAAAATGAGAATCTAATTAAACTCCATTGTTGAAAACTATGCTAAAATTGTTAAAAATATACTATGGTTGGATGAAAAAGATGAAAATTCTCGATAATGGATGCAAGGATGAATAAAGATAGTATTCAAACAATTAGTATAAATTTTCTTTGATGGAAGTGGATCCACTTCTCTCTAAATGGTGAGGTATTTATAGAAGATAAAATTAAGAATCAAGGGCCAAGATGAACAGGATTGATCAATGGTCAAGATGGAATCAAGGGTGAAGATATGGATCAAGGATTCTCATCAATGGATGAGAATCAAAGATCACATGGATCAAAGAAACCATCAATGGATCACAATGATGCAAACAAACACAATTTCAAAGTTGTTAGAATGTTTGTTATAGAGTTTGTTAGGAAAGAATATTCAATTTTTGGAGCCAAAGAGATGAATATTTGTTTGGAATATTCCCTATGCAAGTGGATGGGTGAGGAAAATTAGTAATTAGTTAATTAAAATAAAGATTTAATTCTGCAAGATGAGTGAATATGAGGATTATCATTAAATAATTAGTTTATTTAATGAAAAGGCGATGCAAATGACATTTAATTCAATAATTTAGGATTATGCAACTAAATGAGAGGACAAAATGTGTTTAAATTAAATAATTTGCATTATTCAATTAAACATGATGAAAGGAGAAAGTGAAAGGGGGTGAATTAACCTAATTAAATTAATTAGATTAATAGATGAAAATGATGCCTTTAATTAAATAACTAGGCTTATTTAATCTAACAGGAAAAAAGAAGATGTATTTTAGGATGAATCAATGTTAGTGATCAAATTCAACTGTGGAATACCATTCAAGACAATTTTAAGTGTCTACAATTTTACCCTCTTTGAAGTGAGGTATTTGTTAGGTTGGTTGAAAGACTGATGCTTTTTAGATTAATGTTGTTGCTTAGATAAAAAAAAATAAAAAAATATTGATTTTTTGGATGCCCCACTATTGCACCAGTGGAAGGAATTAAGCTAGTACCCTGCCCCCTCGAGAGATCGGGTGGATATTTTGAATTTCAGATTGATCTCACAACAAAGATTTAATATTGATTCAGGTGCAAAAAATGATCTATGATGTGAAAACAAGCTTAGAAATGGAAAAACATGGCTCAAAATATACCCTAAAGCATAAAAATTGATAAAAATAAGATGAAAATCCTAGTTTTCCCCTCGAATTAGGGCAAGAAACCATAATTTTTAGGCATAATTAGGGGTGAAAGGGTCACTTTCATTTAATTTTCACTCTTGACTTCTAGCGAATTGCTACTCGTATGCTTTGACACCTTGGTAATATGGTGTGAGTTGAGCTTCCTACACACCTTTCTGACAGAGTTTGAGAGTACTAGCATCGAGTAGACATAGGACCCTAAGTATGTGCTAATTTTTTTTTGTTGATTTGCATATTTTTCCTCCATTTTTTATGGTTTGAATTAGGTCTTTTAGGGCATCACTATATCATCGTGCATTTGAAGCAATTGGAGTCGTTGTTGATCCTATAGAAACACACTTTCCTTTTAGTGACTTGCTAGTCAATTTTGGTTTCATGATGAAATTAGGTCATAGAGACACATGTTTCTAACATTGATGCTCCAATATGTTTAGGTTTAGTGATGCCATTTAAAAATGGTGACACATGATAAATGTTTCTAGAGTGATGCAGCCAGATTTTTATTTTCTATTGAAGTTATAGTGACATATGGGTAAAATAGTGATGCACCCTAAAAAGGGATATAGCGATGTGATTCAATATAGCAAAACTATTATAGTTTAAGGAATTAGAAACTTATATTTTAATTAGTTTCTATTTTTTTAGTAAAATTTACAATATTCACATCATGCATGAAAGATGATATTCAAACTATTATGTCCTGGGAGCATTGGCTTGACCTTCTTTCAAAGGTACACCAATTTGATGTGGAGTACCAGGAGTTTTTGGAAGTACTTAGATTGGGGTTCATCACTTATATGCTTGAGATCTAAACTAACTTGGTGACGATGAAAGTGCTAGTGGAGGGTTGGCATAGTGAGACATCATCATTCTATCTCCCCACCGATGAGGCAATCGTCACTTTGGAGGATGTGTGGAATATTTTGTGGCTTCCCATTCATAGGGAGTGAATCATTTATGACATATATTCTAGGATAGATGCATGCTATGAGGTTCTACAAATAGATGGCATCATTCTAGTGAGCTCCTAGATTGACCTAGAGCTATACCAAGGATGGGTTTTGATTTTTTGATTGGTTCTAAATGCCCTATTTTTTGGTGTGATTTCCCCAGACCAACGGGGTAGATGTTTTAGTCCATGTTGGGGACTAGTGGGGTCTAGTTATGTTGGCTTCTTTGTATCATGATATGCATCAAGCACTATATTGCTAGGAGAGGGGCATTGGAGCTTATTTCACTCTCCTTCACATCTGATCATATGAGCTCATTGATACATTGAGACCTATTATGGTCTTGACAAACATTGATCAGGATGAGCCCATTGCCATCAGATACTAAGGAGTAATAACCTTGCAACATATGGGGTTGAAAGGGATCCCATATTAAAGTAGGTTCATCAATGGCTTCAGGTTCCATTGTGGTATGATTACCAACAAAATTTGTTCTTTGCTAGGCAGACTCGATATTTATAGGGTTGAGAGCATACTATGATCAAGCAATATCTTCAAGACCATGTCGCTCGATAGTTTAGGGAGGTATAGGATGTACCCCTATATGATTATACAATAGGTTACACTCGACCATAGAGAGAGGTAGTTTGTGGACCTCATATTCCACTATAGGTAGCTATAGAGGATTTTAGACATTTGGTGGCACAACCTTGGGTATATAATCATGGACCACTTGATGCAGGGACCACCATGGCTTATGACGCATGGTGGGTGTGTCCCACATAATTGAAAAACATTGAGGTTAGGGTAGAGGTACAAGTAGAGCACAACAACAACCTCCTTGGGATCATGGTCATCGGACCATGGCCACCACGAGGAGATAGTGGGGTAGATTCTAGGAGCACCACCATCACCACCATGGCAGAAGGATAAAAAGGATCCATAGTAGGAGTAGCCATAGAAATAGATGAGGAAGGATCCTTGAGATATGAAAATTATGTCTCTTACAGTTGAGAGAGACCAGTTACAATAACAACTATAGGTTGTGATAGCTAAGAAGGACTACAAGTGATAGTTGGAACAATAGCTAGATTTATATTTGACCCAAGATATTAGGCGATGCCAACAATTAGAGGATGTCATAGTGGAAAATCAGGGTTAGGTGGTATCCATGTGGATGTATAGAGATGTTGTCTTAGAGGTAGCTTCTTATAGGAAATATGTCATAGGGATGTTCCCCTAGAGTTGAGGAAACTAGACTTCTCATAGAGAAGTGGTCCAATTCCTCAGGGTTTAGATGGTCAACCCTTAGTCAGATAGTTGGGAGAGGGTAGCCAAAGACAACCGCTCGGTGGTCATTAGGACAAGTCAACGCATGACAACAAATAGAGAAAGAGATAGCTCATTCTTATTTTGTAGACATATGATTGATATACAACCTCATTTATACATGTATACATATTCATCGGCTCATTTTTGATAGCCTCTTGTATATGTACTTTTGATGATAGTTACACATTGACTCTAATATTTATACCATGACATTCATTTTTGAGATATATATATGAGATGGCCCAATTTGATTTATGATGTTATTCCCTATGATATGTTATGGGCATGTGCAGGATCATCATGGAAAAAATAGGCCCTTAAGTGGTAATAAAAATGCAGAAAATCAGAGTTAGGCAGCTTGATGTAAAAAAATGAATAAGTTATCTATATTATTTCAAAAATTTGTAAGAATAGAATCTGTAGAAAATTGAATGTAGTTTCTAAATTACTAGGTTTATTTAAAAACCAAAAAATTCTATTTGGTGAAAATTCAAAATTTCAATACAGCAATACTTAAATTTCAGGGAAAAATAAGAAGTAAGTGTCTGTCTAACCACCCTAACCACAATAAAATGATAATATTTTCTTATAATATTTGAGATATAAGTAGAGGACTCATGTCCTGATGTGATGCATATTTTTTTGTAGTTTTTTTCCAAGTAAATAATTAATTATGAATTTTTTATTACAATTTTTAAAAATAATAAAAACTCGTATGTCTAACCACCTTAACTTGGTCAAAACTTCATGAAATTCATTTTTTTTTTTAATCCTATAGTATGTGAAGCATTGAATGTGACACATATTTTGGATTCAAAAAATGTGATACCATTTTAAAGCTATAGATGTTTTTCAATTAGCTTATCAATCAGGACTTTAGTCGTAATTCAAATAGAAAATGAATAATAATTATTTATTAAATTCAAAATTAAGAATAATTTATATTGGTGGAATGCTGAGAATATCCTTTAAAAACCCTTTTCGTTTCATCAATTTTGGGTAAAAAAAAGTCGTCAGCCACATGGGCCATCATATCACTTACATATCGCCACTTTTTGGCCCATCATGATCCTTCACATACCCTTATGTAATATATTTATTTCATGATTTATCTATGGATGCACATGTAATGAGCGGTGATGCAATATTTGTATATGATATGCAATGTCTAAAATATGCTATGGATGCAATACAATGGATGTTTCATTCTCTTTTTCAGTAGATCTTTCTATGACATGCTATGAGATGAATGTACTTTTCCTTTTGTATTTCCCATATGATGATGCCATTATTTATGATATGATATTCAAGTATGCTATGATTATGTAGGATGTATGTGTGTTAATGGCTTATGGATGTAGGATGGATGAATTATGATGTTTACTGACTATTATGATACCATGTTAGCATGGAAAGAAGGTAGAAGAATAAATGGATTGACCATTGATTTAGAGATTGAGGGTAAGTGTATGGATCTATGACACAATTTTGGTGCCAAATTGAAAAGAAAACCCATAACAAGCCATATTGCACTCACCAAATTTGGCACTCTCCAAATGGATTTACCATTTGGTAAGAGCCAAATTTGGCACTCATCAAATGGCTTGAATTTTACAATGAATGTTTGTGAACTCTTTCTTGTTCTCTTTCTCTACCAGGGAGACTAATAAACATTTAAGTATAAGTTGAAATACATATAGACATTTACTTTCTTATACTTAAAGTTATATTTCATGTATATATTTTTAGGATGTTTGAGAGTGGTTTCGGATCTCTAGGAGTTATATTAAAAATTATAGTTTTTGGAAGATCTTAAAAATTTCAAACTTAGTCAAGTTCTAGTGATCACCATGTCAAATTTCAATAATTAGGAGGTAAAATTTTAGTAGTCATCAAGTTTTATCATCTTTCTCTCTCACTCTCTCCTTCTCTCTAGTCTTGATCTCGCCACTCCCTCCCTCTCTCCCTTCCTCCCTCTCTCCTCTCTCTCTCACATATCTCCTCCCTACATCTGTCTCCCTCCCTCCCCTCTCTACTTCTCTCTATCTCTTCTCTCTCTACATCTCCTTCCCTCTCTACTTATATTTATCTCCCCTCTCTCTCTCTTTACCTACCTCTCCCTCCATCACTTTGTATCTCACATATTTCTCCCTCCCTACCTCTTTACCTCTACTCTTTATCTCTCATCTCCCTCCCTCTACCTACATATCTCTCTCAATATCTATCCCTCTCTATCCCTCTTTTCCCCCTCTTTCTCTCTAACTCTCTCCTCTCTATCTCATAATTCTCTCTCCCTCCCTCTCACTCTCTCCTCTCCCTCCCCTTATTTTTGTCTCTCCTCCCAATCTCTCTCACTGTTGTCCCTCCCTCCCCCCTCTTTCTCTCTTAATTTCTCCTTTTCTCGATCTCACTATTCTCTCTCTCTCACTCACACACACACACCTATATATCCTTCCCTACCTCTCCATCACTCCCTCCCCTCTCTAATCTTTATATCTCCTTTCTCTTTCCCTCTCTATACCTACCTTTCCCTCCAACACTCTCTCTCCATCCCTCTCTATCTCACATATGTATCCTTCCCTACATATTTCCTTCTCCACTCTCTATCTCTCCTCTCCCTTCCTCCACGTACCACTATCTCTCCATACCTCTCTTTCTCTATCACTCTCTCCTTCTCTCTATCTCACCATTATCTCTATCACTACTTTTCACTCCCTCCTCTCAAAATCACCATTCTCTCTCTCTCCCACTTTCTCTCCTTCCCTCTCCCTCCCTTCTCTCTATCCCATTTTCCCTCATTCCCTCTCTTTATCTCACCTATCCCTTTCTACCTCTCCCTCCATCCAACCCCCCTCTCTTTCTCATTCTCTCCTTACATCTCTATTCTCTATCTGAACACTCTCTCCCCATCTCACTCTCCCTCCTTCCATCTCTCCCTCGTATCCCTCCCTTTCTTCTTCCCTCTCTACCTACCTCTCTCTCCACTACCTACTACTCTCTCTCCATCCCTAGTATTTCTCTCTTACTCTCTCCTTCCCTCTATTCTCTCTATCTCTCCTCCCTTCCCTCTATAATCTCTCTCTCTCTCTCTCTCTCTCTCTCACCCTTCCTCTGTCCCTTCATTTTATCTCCTCTCACTCTCTCCCCCTCTCTCACACACTCACCTCTATCTCCTTTCCTCTCCCTCCATACCTCCAATATCTACTTCTCTTTATCTATCATCTCTCTCTACATCTCCTTTCCTCTCTATTTATATTTATATCCCCTCTCCCTCCATCACTCTATATCTCAATTGTCTCCTCCCTACCTCTTACCCTCTCTACTCTTTATCTCTCCTCTCCTCTCCCTCCCTCTACCTCTCTCTCTACCACTTCCCTCTATACTCTCATTTTGTCTCCCCCCTCTCTCTTTATCTCACTCACCTATATCTCCTCTGTATATGTCCCTCCCTCTCCTCTCCACTTCTCTCTATCTCTCATCTCTCTACATCTTCTTCTCTCTCTACCTATATTTATCTTCCCTCTCCCTTTTT